>JANEHU010001936.1:0-154003 GCA_027563435.1 Nasonovia ribisnigri | reverse complement strand
TTCACAATCGGTATAGGTACACCAAATACAATCAGTAATATTCATAGACAGGACGGGTGATTGAAGGACGTCCATTGACTGCATCACTACGTTCAAATAAATGTATCAATATATTAATTAATTGTTTGTTCAATTTTCGTGCAACGAACAGGATCGTAATGAGAGTTTTTTTTATACCATAGTGGTTTAAAAATCATAGATAATAGAATATTATATGGCAAGTCTATAAAGTCGCTGCTGTATCTGAGTAGCTACGTGTGAATGTGTGATGCTCGGGATTAACTACTTTAAGTCTGGAAATACCTCACAGCTATAGATATGATTCACGCAAACTTGTTCGCATATAAACCGTATTATAATAACACTGTAACACGACTTAGAGCCGATTGGTTGCGACGAAACCGTCAATAGGATTTGATAGCTTCACGATCGGGCAATTACTATATATTATATTGCTGTTAATAATATTTTCGTCAGCATGTTCATTTTAATTTTCACATAACCGCCCCATGATAATTACAAGTTTTTTTTGTTATTCATCGAGACTTTATTATTATTATTTATTCTAATTGTAGTTTGAGTAGGGTTTGTGTGTATAACTGAGTGACAGATTCCGAATTAAATCTATTTAATATTAAATCGCGTCCTGTACACAAATTCCGAATTCACATTCCGCACGTTCCTGCAGGAGACTATATTTATGGCGGATGCATCTGCCGTATAACGGTTAAAATTATACTCTGATTATTAAATAACCCACACGTAACACACATTCACAAAACGACTACGCGCATTTAATACGTCCTTTATACATACGCGATATTTTATTATATTATAATATTATCTATATTTACAGCAATCATAACAATGAAGTAATTTTTGCAGCATATAATGTGTATTGTTTACGTTGGAAATATTATTCAAAATATGCATTTATGTACGAACATGCGCGTTGCAGTCGGTGGAAAATCATGGGAAATCAATCCATTTTCATTTTCATTTTCATTTTCATTTTACATATTTACCCGTCTAGTCTCTAATTTACCTACAAACACGTTTTGTATTAAATTTGAATTTCAAATTTACAAAGTCACGTCAATTTACAAAATCACATTATATTGTATTGTCATATTATATATTTACAAACGTAAATTATTCACGTCCATTAAACATACTTTATGAATAAAACTAATATAGTTCGGAAGGAGAAATCATATTTTAATTACTTTTTCTCGTCATAAATTGGTCTGCCTTACTTGCGGTGAATGCCAATAACAACACAAATATAATTAAGTCCACTAATAGTTTTCATTCAAATTTGCAATAACTTTATCTATATCTATAGTAAGTTGTATACTTCAATATTTACAAAATTTAATCAAAATAAAAATGGTGTACAATTTCCGGATTTCGGAGTGACAAATAAATTGTTTTGAATAAATCCAAATGACCTGAAGTTTTTAGTAAATGCGTGGTTTGGCCATATAAAGTGATTAAGAAAATATAGAACAAATAAATGATATTAGGGGGATCTCCTATAAAAAATGCTTGGCTCTCATCTCTAAAAAGTTTTATTGAACTTAAATAGCACAATATAATTCAGTTCAGGTCGTTTTATTTATTTATAGAAATTAAATCAAACGTCATTTGACTCTTTAATAGCGAAATATTTACAATTGAAATTAAATATTACTAATATTTTTAAACTATTTCAAGAAATATTATTGGTGGCCATGGTGCGAACGATTATGAATTGTTATTGGACATAATCCTTACTAACACAACGTATCTTTTGTATGACAAGTCTAACATACTGGTAAATAAAATTACCCCATCCTGGAGACAAGTGTTACCTGGAACTCGAATGCTATGACGTTGTTGCAAGTGTGGTGAGTCAATGATTCCTACAATCAGTCAACAAATATAACGACGATTGCAGGCGAAGTTATGACCGTCGTGGTACCGATCGACTCTGACTATTGAATTAATGGTGTTTATAAATAATAAAATTATATTGTATTAAGTGCTAGTCCGCGCTCCGTTTTGAAGTTTTTTTTTATTTATTATTAATTATGATGGTCAAAAATCAAAGCTATTGTTATGTGTTGTTATAGTAATAATATGACTCATGAACATTGTACATAATATTATGACTAGAGAGTCGTCGTATTATACGTTCGGGAAATAATCCTTTTAGTACCATACTGATGTGATGTGACGTGTAGTGTGCAGCTATATATATTATGTTATTGTGTGCAATTTGTTGCGTACATATTATAATATGTCTATGTAGGTACGAAATTCACAAACACCACTACACTCATTACATACACACATCTAGTATATATATATATAGTACATATTATATACATAATACATTATAGAGCACGGCGACGGACCGTTTCAGCCCCGTGTTTGCTGCAGCTTGCTCCGCGGTCCGCTTGATATTTCCGGTCACCGACTATTGTAATTATTATTGTCAATACCAATTTGATTCCCGGTAATAGATTAGATTGAAAAGGGTAAACTGGCCCGCAAATGAGAGCAAACGCGCACGGCGTACACATAATAGGTAATAATATATAATTGAGGCTGTGTAACGGCGGCGGTGGTGGTTTGGAAGAAAAACTCGCCAAACGGTGTTCAGTGGATGACTCGATGTGTCGAATTAATAACGTTAATTGCAAACAGTATTTTGATTAACTGGAGCGCGTCGATTGTATGAAAATATAGTAAAATCTACAACACGGTGGTGATGAAACACTGTAATGATAAAATATAAATAATATTATACTCCTAGGCAGGGCCTTGCACCCGAATTAACTCGAACCCCTAACACCCTTAAAAAATCGAACACCTGAACCCCATATAACACGAATGATTCTGTTTTTCAAAACACCCGTATTAACTAAAACCCGAATAAATCATTCGGGTTAACCCGAATAATTTTGTTTTTTCAATCTTCATGTGATATATCATTTTGTATGTATTTCTTGTGCCTAGTGGTGAGTTTGATTTTTGTATAGTTAAATAATTAATAATAATAATAATAATAATAACAGGAACAATCTTACAACCAATCATAGGTAAATTCAATAATTATTTTCTTAATATAAATAACATACCCTTTTTTTAGGAGAGGGAAGGAGGTAATCAAAAGCTTTCTTTTTTCCAGATTACTCAACACCCGTATTAACCAATATTAACCCGAATAATAACGGTTTTGAAAACCCCAATGTTTGTCTAAATTTTTTATTCTGGTGTTTGAACACCCGAATACATCCAGCACCCGAAACCCGAATAAATGATTCGGGTGCTAAGCCCTGCTCCTAGGAACCATTGTTCAGACATTTTTACGAATAATAATATTATAAAATATAATAAAATACTATAACTGAATGCGTAATTTACCCCGTCTTAAACTTCGTTAGATGTAAACTACACTCATTATTAACACAGCCATTTAGTAGTTTTGAGTACACAAAACACAAGTGTTAAATTATATCCGATAATAATAAATATTTAATTTTCAGTAACAACCCAATACAAATAAAAAAAATATTCATTTTTCATGATCGTGCCCTCATAAATCCATGTGGGAGCAGCACCTCTTTAAAATGTGAATTTTGGAAAATATTTTCTCAGGGCACCCTTTTATGGTGCTACCATAATTTTGGCTTTACGCTGATTATGAATCATTCTGTCAGGATTTTGAATAATCAGATTTTGAATAACTGCACTATTGAAGAAAAAAAGAGTGAGCAATGCTTGAATCATTATGTATATAGGTTTTTAAATTATTATTAAAATGTTGTTGCACGTGAATTACAAGCATTGGAGTGTTATACACTTTGATGAATGTACTATGAACAATAAAATTATATACACTACATTTTAAAACTATATGCTTACTTAATTATATACTATTGTTTCAATACATTTATTATATTATTATCTAATATCAATTATTAATAAATTTGTGATTAAGTAGGTCACATTTTTTTGGTTTTTTTTTGTTAGGTAATTTATATTTAAATGTTTATATACAGTGATATTTTCCTAGTCACCTTTTTATTGTTTGTACAACAATATGGCTACTCGTGTCTCGTAATAATAACATTGAAGTAGTACGGTCTATGCAACTAAAATGTCACGTGCTGAAGTTTGCAAGTATTTCCCACGCCGAGGGCGGATAAGAATAAAATGACTCGTGCCCGATAGACTGTTTATCAAAATATTTTCTTTACCTTACCTACAGTAAAGTGTAAACTCTTTAATATTATGCACGTAAAAATATCATTGTCTTAGAGAATATGCCACGATTTTCAATAGAAATGTGTAGATTATTCGCGTATAATACAAGGCCTGCATAGTAAGTATACTTATGTGATATTATAATGTATGTTAAGTTAGCCGCTCCAACTTTTTCTATTTCATACCGGACAAATTGTAAGTTGCAGCATTGTAATTTAAATTAAATGTGAGTTAGATTTCAGAATTTTGAAGTTCATCTGCCCATAGTCGCGTCTGTCCATAATTTTGGAGGATTATATTTTTAAAGACACTGGTTTTTAATTTGATTTACAAAAACATAGCTAACACAAATATGACTATGATGGTAATGTGGGATATAAAGATTATGGAAAAAATTAACTATATTATATGCTTTAATATATTTCTTAGTAATTATTGTATAAAGGGTGGTAGGTATTTATCTCATCTCTGTTATTTAAAATATATTTTATTTTATGCATCAGAGTAAAAAAGATTGATTAATATTATTTTAAAAATAATAACACAATAGTACTTATCTTAAAATATATTTTTATTTTTTAAAGCTTAAACTGCAGGTCATGTTTATGGGGCGAGGATTCGTCACTAAATACCTAGGTGGTCGTCCATCCGGGAGCTAGTGACGACGGCTGATGCTTGAGTGGATTGACCTCAGAACACGTTAGTGACTGCAGCCAACCACCACAGTGCCACACCAGGCCTCGACCGAAATAATATTATAATCTTTAAAACGACACAAATTCCGTAAAAAAATATAAAACATACATATTATTATCAATTTATTAGTATTTTTTATTTACATAAAATATTATTATTTTCTCGAAACAATATAATATATCGCCGGATCATCATATTATGAACAACTCAATTCTCCTCGATATTTTAAATATTCCGGAACGTTCTACCTTCTACACAATAAATTATCATCTCTTTAATGTGTGATATCTATAAAAGTTTTGATTTTAGGAAAATAAATTACATTTTATATTTAATAATTTATTTATATTTATACTATTATAAGTAATATAATGTTTTTCTTTTAATAGTAAGTGCGATAAATAAGAGTACGTTGAACTAATTCTTGCTAAATGCACCTCATATTTTATGATAATATTTAAATATCATGCCAATATACCTATATAAATAAATAAATAAATATGTCATGTATTATTGTTATTAACTTAAAAGTTAATTATACCGGTTTGAATAAGTTCGTTGTATGAATACTAATTAGCTTGAAATAATATTATTTAAAATACTTTGAAAACATAATGAGTAGAGGAGCAATACAAATATAAAGTAATAGTAATAGCAAAAAGGTCCAAGTTCAGAAAATGAATACCTATTTTTTAGTTACAGCATAATAACAAAAATACGAGAAGAAGCATCGTTATTTTTTGTTTAACTTTAAATATCCAATTTGTTTACGTTTGACTTCAAGTAAAAAATTGTGATATTTTACACATTTTCGATATTTTTATATTACTAACTTCGGTAAAACTTATGAAGAAGCTTGAATAATATTTTCAAAATGTTGATCAACCATAAAAAAATTGTTATCAATATTTACAGATATAATATATGTGAATAAATTCAAAAATTAGAAATATCTTATTGTGAAAATGTTATTATGTACAAGAAATGATAAATTTAAGTAGTGGACTGTAATAACAAAAATCTTTTGAAAACAAATCATTATTATACGCGTTTGAATATCTTGCAATGTCTTTACAATTTAAACTTCAAACGGTCATAAAAATAACTGTGACTAAGTATTTTTGATATTTTTAATTAATGTTAAAACAACATAATATATGGGGAAAATTATAATCAACTTTTAAACATTTTGACTTAGAAACACAAACAACTTGAAAAAAATTAAAAAAAAAAATGTTCACGGTCTATAATAAAGTCCAAAATGAGATGACAGACACACACAAAAACCAATCAACTTGTCATTGTAAAACCAATTTATTCATCGCTCAGAAATTAAAAACATTTTCTAGTATTGAACGGAATGACGCACTATTCACAAACAAAATTGCAATTTGCATTGAAAAACCATTTGGATCAGTGCGTGAATGGGCGTTGAAATTTATAATTATAGAATTCGTGATATTTTTTTTTTTGTTAAATAAATAATTCTCATTCTATTTCAATAGATTTAATTGGATAATCAAATCCTTAATCCTTGCGATAAAAATTGAATAGTTTGTTTTAATTAGATCGACCCTTATTCATGTTAAAAAGTTAAACATTTATTATAAAAACGATTATTTGAAAATTAAATATAGGACATTTAAAAATACTGCAAATATGTCACTTATAATATTAATGTTTCAATAATTATAATTTAATAATTAATGCTTTATTGTTAATGTTACTATATATGGATAATTGATAAATTTATGCATGTCATGATTTGACAAACCAAATGCGTTTCTGTACATATTAATATAATACTAAAATTGATAAAAAAAAACCATTTTAAATTCATCATTATATTACCATCCATTAAAATATATGTAAAATAATATTATTATGGAAATAGAGTTTTTTTGCGATACAGATTATTATTATTATTTGTTCTATTATTAATTATAAAGTAACCTTATGGCTTATACTATAATATAGTTAATAGAGAAAACAATATTGCCCACCCACGTATAAATATTAATTGGTCATTTTTGTAACCGTTAACCCCTATACGAATACCTTGGAAATCAGAATGTACACGGTAAAACGATTTAAATTTTTGTATAAACACGAAATAAATTATTCGTTCGCATAATGGAGGTATTAATTTTCAATCATCGCCCTTGTTTAGATCCCTCCTTGGTACATGTATTATTTAGTTAGTTATTTTGTCTTAAATTCGATTATCTGATAAACGGTGCATTCACGCCGCAGGAAAAATTGTTTTTATTTTTCGTGGAATATTAATTTTTTTTTTGTAAAAAGTAAACATTAGACGCAATCCTTTCTTTCAAAGTTGTAGGGAGGCGGGACAGTATTTCTGGGTCGGGAAGGTTGAACCCCAAAAATATTGCCCCGTCTAATTGAATTGCAAATATATTTTTATTACAAAATAGCTCGGCGACTACCCTCTAATTGCTTAATAAACATCAATTTAAAAAAAAAAAATAATGTAAATAATAATGAAGAAAAAAACTAAAATTGAATCACCTTGCAAAGACGACGAAGGGAAAAGTTATTAAAATATTGTAGGCGGCTCTCGTTCGCGGACCCTCGAACAAAAAATAAATAAATAAATTCACCTTCAATTTACGAAGAAGCACATCGTTTTTTTTTTTTTTTACAGCAAGCGTTTATTATTAACAAAAAAAATAAAAATAAAATATCCGCTTTGTAACAATGTTATTAATATTTGTTAGGCGCGCTATTATTGCGGGGCACATGAAGTTTGTATATTAAATTGCTTGCCCCCTACAGCAGAGAACGAAAATATAAATAAAACATATTGTGCTTTAATAACGCCAAATCGTTTATATATAAGTATACAGTTATCGTTAAAACCCGGTTATATTTTTACTTCATAATTCCGTTAAACAATCAATATTAATATAATAAACAATAAAAATAACCGTAATATAATTTTAATTAAAATATACTTTATTTACTTTTTTTTATTTCATTACTGTAAAATATGATATTATATTATAGTATTATTTGATTATTTTTTTAGATTCTGTGTGGAGCGATGAATGTATTGATTTTACAAAGATGTACAGTTTTTTTTTGTATAATGTGTAGACGATGTATAGTAGAAAAAATGCTTTGATATTCAACTCTAAGGTGGTTTCATGTAGAAAATTCGATCTAGTTGATATAGTTAGAAAGTTAAATTTGAAAACTCTGCATATTTTTCAAAATAATTTGGGAAAAACAAATGCAAAACCAGTTTTTGACAAAGTGATTTTCTATTATTGTTGTAATTCAAATACGAATAACCATATAAAATATAAATAACTGAAAATTTCATCCAACAGTGTTTATATTAGTATTTTCTATACATTTCCTAGAATTACATTGTTATAATTCAATATAATATGACTCTTTTAGATTTTTAGAGCTGGTCATAGAAATTTGAAATATTCTATTTCATTTTTTTCTAGAACGTCAAAAAATTATTTTTCCCGTTCAAAACTTTTAAAAAAATTAATAAAAAATCCTATGTACTTATAGTAAAATAAGCCTAAACATTATATAACAAAAAAAACAATTTTATGTTTAAGACTTTTGTAATTACAGGTGGTTAGTTCAATGTATTAATGATATAAATATTTAAATATTTTGGTTTATTTTGTTCAATTTATAAATATTTGAAATGTTCTAGGTACGATTTTATTTTTTATTTTTATTTATATATGTATGATGTATTAGTTTTTTTTTATTATTAATATTAAAGGCTCGATAACTAGTCCATTACTTTGTGTCATATATTTAAATCAAACTGAAACTAAATTGTATAGTTTGAGGTATGTTTCATAAATAACACTATTTTTGATAATCTCTGAAATTTGCAAATTATTTTGTAAATTAAAATTTTATTGTTTAAAGTTTGAAAATTTAATTCAAGATTCTTCATAAATTTAGTTGCAGACAATTAAAAATAATCAAATTAAATGTAAGACCGTAGAAAAAGTAACAAATATGGTGTCTCGATTTGTTTCAAGTTATTTTCTCACGTGTTTGTAAAGTATAAACCAGCCTTATTTTATAATATTATTACTATATGTACAGCTATGTAGGTATAAATGAGTATATCGTAGGTATAATTATAGGGTATGAGAAATATTCTAGAATTTTAATTTAATTTCCGTACGTAATTTGTTCATTTTTAGACATTGTATTATTATTTATGTTTTTATTATTAATTTTATAGAAAGAGCGACGCGTTTGCGATAAAACAAGACTGTATAACTTCCGCATAAAGTCACCCTTCAGTTTACTCGCAAAAGTTTCAAAATAAATATATTATTTCATTATACAATACCATAAGTGTTTCATTCGGAATACCGAATCACACGGTTGTTCATAAAAAAAAGAAAAAAGAAAAACGGAGAATGTTGATTACAATTGTAAAAGAGATTTATGGGCTCGACTACTTCGCTTGAATACGCTTCTTTCCCCGCTCGTCGTGTATGATTTATCTTATCTATATACACAACTAAAACTGATGTAGGGTATTTGCCTCCGTATTTTTTTTATATTTGACTCGGTCAACCCCCACTAAGAATTAGGGCCGTAGGGACGACAAATCATTGAAATATAAGAGAGCAGTTAAACAATTGTATTCCTACACATATATAATATTACTATTATATGTTCTTTACATGTAAAAAACTAAAACTAAAAACCGTCAACAGTTAGTTATGTGAAACAATAAATTTTCGTCAGTAAAAACGTTAGGTACATACTTAATTTTATTAATTTTTTTTTACGAAAATTAAAAATTATCAAAGCGTATTAAGTTGAATTAAATTATAATTACTAAGGACTAGGATATGGCTATGACCTTTTTTAAATAAATGTTCGAGAATGTCTATGTACAGTAATTGTAATATATTGTATTAAAGAATTATTATGTTTTTTTAGGCGTATACCTACCTACTTATAAAGCACTTAAATTATATACTAAAATGCTTACGCTTTTATGAATCTGAACCAACTAATGTAAAATTACATACATAATTGGAATTGTTTTGCTAAAACATTTTACCAAACCCTGTTTAAATTCATATGTAAAAATATAAAGTATTTATAAAATAAATTATAAAAAATCTAGATTAAATTAATTAATACACATGCTAATATTGTAAATATAATATATTGTAGATTATCTATTGGAAAATGTTGCACATCATAGGACGTCTAAAGATATAAGTTATGCAATACTTTCAGTTGATAGATTAGATGGGTACTTAATTGCACAGTTGATATAAGATTATGTACCTACATCATTTTAAAAGACTTTATTTTTAATCAAAAGTTATATTTTATACAAATAAATATTGTGATCAGAAAATTAGATTCTTTTTTTCGATCAAATATTTTGAAAATTTAATATACGCATCAATTACACGGACCATTGACTTTAAGTATTTTTTAAAGTTTTTTTTTTTTACATTTTAGGGGTTACACGTTCAGTGGAAATTCGATTACATTATTTTAGATATAATGGATTGTATTTGACAATATTTATAGGTATTTTCTTACTCTTCTGAGCTCTTTTATAGATAATCAAATAAGAGTATAAAATTATAAATATACATTCAGCAGCTTCATCTAGTAAATAACTGTGTTAGAAATTTCGAAAAAAAACCCGTGATGGTTCAATAATACAAAACTATATATTTGGGTACATTTTTTTTTCACATCAAGTGTTAAATGTTATTAAAAATATTTAGTTAAAATATCTTTACAAATATTCATTTTTGAATACAACAACATAATAACAATATAGATTTTGTTAAAAATTGGTTTTGCGAAAAAATTCCTGTTTTATGAGTTTTTTTCCTGATTATTTTTACAAGCAATGGTCATTTTTTACTTGTGACGTTCAAAGTACCAACTAGATTTATTTTCTAACCAGAAACCACTCTAAATATTGAAAGTTGAATGAGTTTCACTGCTAAAAAATATAACGACAAGCCCTCTCCAAAAAAAAAAGTTCTTGTAAAACCAATATATACATTTATTGGCCTGTTTTGAATCCAAACATTATTTTCACGCGTTTTAATCTGCATAAAATTATACGTACACATTTACACTAACCTATATAATGTTAACCAACAGCATAAACTTTCTCCTGGCAATTACGAACATCTTAAAAAAATGCAGAGCACCCGTTCTCAATTGATGAGGTAACATGCATTTTTTACACCATTTTTATACATAAGATAATATATTATGTATATCTTATTCACAAAGACCTAACAGTAAAAAAGGGCATAGTCCTTGACCCTAAAAAAGTTCTTCAGAAAAAGTTCAACTATCAAATTAATGACACCTACATTGTAGCCAAGTATGTTGTTTCGTTAGTCAATAACCGTAATGCATAAATACATTCATGTGCAATAAATATCTTTTAAATTTATTGTTTATCACTTGGCTATAGTTTTTGATTTTGTCTTTTTTGTGTTGTCAACAACTAAAATAGATTTCAATCGTCCACTGGCCATCCTAGATACATTATATTTGGTCGAAGAAAACAATTTAGTTATATATTTTTTAGGTATACCAACCCTTAATGATGCTAGTTATCTCTGAAGTGATCAGGTCCCTTCGCAATGGGAACCGGAACCCTGTAAAAATTCATCAAAGTACGTGTGTAATCTATGTACTTAAAAATTATAATAATCGCTTAATGCAATATTCTATTTTCAAAATACCGCGAAAAACTTATGTTCACAGGATTTATCATTAATAAGTATGATTTTCTATTTATCATATAATAACCAGGAATGCTGTACAACAATATTATTATCGTTCGAACTATCGGTGGTAGTGGTGGTATAGCACCTGTCTAACCTTCGACATAATATAATACCTACCTACTAAATTTAAATAATAATAATAATAATAATAATAATAATAATAAATAAATAACATTGTTGACGACGATTAGACGAACCGCGACGACCGTGAAAAATAAAATAAACGCACACGCGCGTTCAGTTAGTTTGTGTTCGGCCACAGTCATGGGCCGACAACACCGATCGTTGATCCATCACGCGTTTCCAGCGCTGTGCTTGATCGTGACGATTTGCCTCGTAGCGACGACCACCTCGAAAACGACTACGACCACCGCCACCGACTCATCGTTCGTCGCACGTGACCGGGTACCGGGTGGTAGTCGTGAGAACGGGACTACCGCTGTCGCCGACCACAACAACAGGCACCGCCGGTACATAATCTTGACGCCTGTGCGACAAAAACAGCAGTCTTTGTCGGTACAATCGCAAAACACACTAGTTCGTATGCGGACTTTCGACCAGAAGTACGGTAAGCTGTTTCCATACATGCGGAAGATGGACCGCAACAACCGCTTATGACTGCAGTCATATGACCACGACGATATTGATCGTTGTGGCTATCGAACGAGACCAGATCGCGATTTTATATCGTATGTACTGCAAGTATACACGCACGACGACGATTGGCCGATGTATTATGATGATAAATAGCTATTGCCTATAATTAATACAACATTTTTAAAACAGCTGATGGTACTGCGGCAATGCCGATGCGGTGACCCTGCTGCAACAAGTTGCTGCAACTTTTAAACGTCTCATGTGTAAATATTATACTATTGTTATTTTATTTTATTGTTATTGTTAGGGCTTGGAAGTTGATGACTTAAAAGCCATTTAATAATAGTCTAAAAATATACCTCAAACACGTTTCAAATCCATACAATAAAACTAGACAAATAATAATTCGATCAAATGTTAACAATACAATTAGTAAAAAATACAATGAAATTAAAGAGTTCAAAATTAAAAACTCCTGTTTAATGTATTGTGTCTATTTTTTATGTTAATAAACAACAAATTTTTTGTGAAATGAATAATTTTAACTTTAATATTTGATATAAATCATAACCGAAAAATATAAGTTGTTATTTTAATATGTAGGAATCTGATTAACCGAGAAAATTACCTGAAATAATAAAAAAAAGACATTAAACAGTCAAAAAATTTTTATAAACCAAAATACGTTATTAAGATTCGTATTTGGTTATTACCTATTTATAGGTAGAAAAGCTTCTACCAATATGTACTAAAATAATTAAAAAGTCATCAACTTCCTAGCTCCAATATCGGCTTCAGTAGGTTATAAACCATTTTTTTTTTTTATATTAAAGAACATATTGAAAATCTGTATGTATACAACACAATAAGTAAAACTTAAAAGTAATGTTAAAATAAGCAGACCTGTTTTGCTTGAGTACAGGGACTCCACTTCAAAATCTGTTTTTTATCTAGAAAACTGTAAAATGTCATTTCATTTTTACCAAGTATTTATAAATTAAATACGTATCAATTTATTGTTATTATAATATTATTATTTTCATGTTAAATTATTTTATGTAAAATTTTACCAAATCATATACTTAAACAATTGTTAAAAAGGAAGTAGTTACTTAGGTTTATCGATTTTTATTTGCATATTATAATTCATTATTCAAAAAAATAAAATAAATTTAACCGTAAACTATTTCGTGACTGTAATAACTAAAATGTATTTTAATTTTGTATGTTAAGTGTTAAATTAATTATTTAATGACATTAAACCATATAATAAAAACATGATTTATTGTATAATAGGTTATTAATTACTATAATTATTTTTATCCAATTTTGCTAAATAATAAAAAAAACTTTTTGTACATTGCACAGACTTCAATAAAAATATGTAATTGTGGCAAAAATATTTATAGGAGTGTATTGATGTTAGATAAAATATCTATGACAGAATTCACCTAAAAATTTAAGAGTATATTCTAGTATAACCTTACTATTAACTATTGAGACTTGAACAGCTACAATGGCTTGTATGTGTGTAGAATATAATATTAGTAAAAAAATATTAGAAACACGAATTTGGTTTATCTTGTTGTCTGATTTATGTTAAAACATAGCTTAATGTTCTGGCACGTGTTTTGTTTTATAAACTATTTTAAAAAAGCTAATAGCCAAAATATTTTATTGATACAAATCAGCTCCACACATAGACAATGTATGGACGGAATAGTGGACCAGGTGGACTAACAATATTTGTGTAGGATGGCACTCTTACACCACTCATATGAAATTAAAATTTTTTGTCATACCAAAAAGTAAAAATTTAAAAAACTATAAATTATAAAAATTAAAATTGAAGATTATATTATACTTCCAATAACGTAGTTAATTTTTTTCGAGAAAATTAGTGTTTATCTTTAAAAAAAATCAAATATTATAGTAAAGTGCTGTTTCAGCGGATTTCAAATCTTATAACAAGTATAATATTTTGTTGGATATACTTCGTGTTGGCTGTAACGAGAGTAACAATATCGCATTACAATCTAATGTGTATATAAATATGAAAACATATTTTAATTTGTTGACTTATTTTCCCGTACAGGTATAATACAATTAAATTCATCAAGGTGTAGCATGCATTTAGTTTTGCAGTTAGTACCTACCTACATAATAATGTACAATAATTATGTCTACCTATATAAATAATGTTATTGTTATTGTTATCATTATTATTATGATTATAAGACGTTATAACACTAATAAGATAGTATTTTGGTATGTAGGCTTACATACTGTACATACCACAAACATTTACATTTTATCCGGTGACGTATGTGAATACTATGGGGATGTGTCCAGAGGGGAGCAGTTATATACTGTTTAAAAGGTACCTATATCGTTTATTAGTAATTTTATAAAAGGCGTAAAAATTAAGTTTTGTTTACCATAAGAAAAACCGAGAACGTAATTTTTTTTATACATCTATTATTCCCAACACTGCTTATAGATGCATATTTTGTGTCTAGTTCCCCCTAACCCTCTTAACCATACATATATCTACTATTGTTTGGTAATAAACGATAAAAAAATATCAATAATTTAAATGTAGCAGCAAAATTCAACAACTATGTGACTGATATTGTATTTGACACCGAATTTGTTTTTAACTACTCGTACATGATGAGGCACTTCTGTGCTACTTCTGTGTTCCAATATGATTAGAATACGATGGTTATCAATCAAAACATCGTAAGTCATAATTCAGAAATTTCATAGTAATGATGACACTATCCACGATATCTATCAACATAATATGTGATTTACTTAAATGTTTATCATTGATTTTCTATTCGACATCAGATCCATTATAAATATCACACAGGCTATCTCTAGATGACGATAGATCATTTTTTTTAAATAAATTCAGTGTACCCTTTAGAAAAAAAAATTAAATTTCAAGTTATCATAGCTCTTGAAATAAAATACGTCGTTTGTAATAAAATAATAAATTATAAAACTAAAGAATTATAACAAATTATTTTTTTTCTTAGGCAACCATAATATTATATTATATTATACCGCTGAGAAAGGGATTTAAAAACGCACCAACGCATTTTACTGATTCAGGTGCTGATCTGACATTTTTATTAGCTTTAGTCGATTTCCATTCATAAGGATTCATGATGAATTATAATATATACTATTTAATTGATATTTTGTTCGGCAAAAAAACGCATATTTTTTTATACGTATATGCAAACACGGTCTTTTGACCACCGTGATAGGTTTTTCAGAAAAAAATATTGTATATTAGGTATGTTAAGTTTCATACTATCATAGTTATATATCATACGATATCCATCTTAAAGCCGATTATAGTATTCTTAAGACCGTTCTGAGAATCGAGTGTAGGTACTGTAGGCATTTAAATATACACACGTATAAGATATCAAATGTTTTAATTGAATAATATTACGTCATTATTTTTTTATTCATCTTCTACATACTGAAATAAAACGTTACAATTTCACAAATTACCTCATGAATTACAAATGTATATTTATATGTATATTATTATTTATTCTATACGATTATACCTGTATATAATTCAATAAAACAATCTATACATACAATATCAATTAAAAATGTAATAAATTAATAAAAATTATATTTTGAGTGATTTTGGTAACTATTAGTAGTGCAGCAACAAAATAGGCTATAGGTTTAATTAGCCATAGATAAAAATGCAAAAATACGGCTGATAGTGTTGTTGTCGAGAAACAATGATTTATTAGCTTTAAAAAATATAAGTACTTACTATGTATAACTATTCTTTATCCTCTTCGGTGAATAGGTTCTTTAATAAGTAGCAACAAAAATTATATTAAGTCAGCATATTTCAGTGTACAGTTATAAAATGATTTTGATTTTTTTTTAAATTGTTCTGGTACTTCCTCTATTAATAAGTTATAACACAGACAGCATAATATTTAATAATTATTTATATTATACTGAAATACTATATACTATATATATAATTTGGAATGAACTCCGTAAATAAATAAACAAATAAATTAATAAATTGTAAAGAAAATAATGACTGTATGCAATTCTTGAAGTATTAATTACTTATACATTTTATACATGCATTTTAAATTTATATTGTTTGATAATAATTTATAGTAATTCGTGTTTGATAAATATCGTATCAAAGCGCAAAAATCATTAAAAACAGCTTTACCATTAAAAAATATAACCGTTACCATTTAAAAAATTAAGTTGATTTTGTTGTTGGTACAATTAAGTGCTGAACATTTTAATTATTTAATATTTAAATTAATAAAGAAACTCTTTTAAAAAAAAAATTATTTAATTAATAAATAAACCCGTCTTCTTTCGCTTTATGAAATTCTATATATTATTGATCCATAATATAAACGAGTTTCTCTGCCTTGAATCACTATAATCTAGACGTCAGACCCTATTAGTTATCGTTTTATCTCGGGATTATTAAAAGACTAATAAACGAGGCCTGTTTATTTGAGACTCAGCATCCGTGTTTCCAGCAACACTCAAATTCAGGGTACTTTTTACATAATGAAAAGTCAACCTAACTTTACCGTTAACGTCTCCACCTAGAATAATGAACAGTTACGATTCGTATAATTTATGATAAATTCGTACCTAAGCTATTTATCTATTTTTATCAGTTATCACTGTTTTATCGCTCCTATTTGGTATTTTAATACTTATCTTGTAAATATTTTATTATGCTTCTATCTTTGCCAAAGCTGATTATCGTTAATTTATAAAAATAAAATAATCATTAAAAACCACGTGTTCAATGATATAACTGATATAAGGTATACTTTGTATAAACAAAGACATTTTCATAAGCCAAAACAAAGTTCATGTAAGAGCCACCCAATAGCGACCTATATGGGTTGAAAAAGTAAGCTTCAAACCCTTCCCGAATCTAAAGGTTCAATACTATATTGATATAACTTATATAGAAACGGTTCAGTCTATAGATGACAAAGAAGGAAAGACAAGTTATACAAGGTGATTTACTAAGCATGCTCACCCCTTTTTTTAGATAAATAAATATTAAATAAATAAGTAATAACCAATTTTATTTGCAGCTACGTTCAATAGAAACAAAAATATTATTTGTAAATAATAAAACGATAATAACGAAAATTGAAAAAATATTTAGATTTCCCATGAATACTGACTGTTGGTATAATACTATACTATAATGATGTAACACATTGTCAATAATCAGAGTATTATTATGTGACACCTAATGATCTAACCGGTCGTATTAATATCTATTCTGCAGCGGCCGTATACTGCTGCAGAGAGGCATTGCATATTTGCATGGGTTTATAAAACAGCGTAAAAAAAAAATGATGTCAAAAACAGTGCGTCCAGTTGAATATAATATATATGTAGATAATAATAACATTGAGCGTTATCGACGACCAGGAATGCGATAATTAATAAACCAATGAAATTTACACCGTTAGTTCATCAGGCATTCATTTATATACATAGTGTCTTAACTACATACGTCCATACCCATAGGCGCCAACTTGGAACGTATTATTCACCTATATAATACGTACTGTACAAATATATTATTAAAACAAATAGTTCTAGAATAATTAAAATTACATTTTTAAATATAAATGTATAAAATTATAAATCTTTTGGTACTTCTTCTCGAAGTCTTCATACCAGTCGTTTCGCGGTTGGCCGAAAAATATCATTTTGAGAAAATCGCCAAAAATATCAATGATTATAAATTGTAATAAATTATACAGAATGATGAACAATGTGTAAGTAGTCGGATGATGCAAACTCGGCGGCGACACACGTCTTGTATTTCATACGTGCGTGCATGCAGGTCGGAGAACCCGACGATAACACTCATTCAAATTATGTTATTGTTATTCTATATCATATCATGTGTCATCGCAGCGTTTCCGCGGTCAATCTTTTCCACGGCGCCGGCGAAACGTGTTTTCTGACGAGATGGTTGCGTTGCAGATTTGGTGACGACCCGCGGCTGACCACGCATACAAAATATATTGGTCATAACAAACAACAGTAAAATATGAACACCGTCGTCATTTCCCGACCTGACTGCAGCGGTCCAAGACATTTTTGTTAAGAGAAATTTCTTTTGCTCGTCACCAGACCGCCTAGGCCCAGGACTACCGGGTGGTCGCCGCTGCGCCGACGATGCACCGACCCACTGCAGCCGTCTTGGCGCTGTTGCAATGCACGGCGATCTTCGCGTGCCAACTAAAGTCGTCGGAGGTCCCGAGATCGCGGCGTTCCATCATCACAGTGCCGATGTTTGTCGGTGACCGATTCGGGCAGGGTCAAGGGCGGTCGGTGGTCGACTACGACGGACAGTTCAGACAAATGTTCGAAGAAGCAGCTGATCACGATTGTTGCAGCGCTTGTTACTCACAGCAGTGCTGCACTGCACAAATGCCGACTGAACCTGAAAAAACGCGTAATATATACCTACTTACTCCTCAGCTTTCGTGCAATATAGTAACTATTATATTACTGAACAAATATTAAGAATTTTTTATTAAACAAATAATGACATAACGTAATGTGTTGATCTAACGATTAGTTATACAGTAATAAAATAATATAATATTTAGTAGGATCGAACGCAAACGGCGGAGCAACTAGCAAGCACTTATTTTCATAAGTAATATACTAATAAAATATAATATTGTGGACGGACAACAAATGACGTGTATCATTCGTACAATCGTACCTACCGATATCTTTGTTTGACATTTTTTCAATTCTATAACACTTATTGAACGCAGCACGGATGTTATTTTCAGTCATATTTGAATTTTATCAAACCGGAATTCGGAAATCGAGTTTAAGGCTTCCAAGAAGTATGGTGTCATGTCTTTGGCAGGGGAAGTATAGTTTGCATTGCGTCTTCAAACATTTTCGTAGTCGTAAATTGCATTGTGTTTTATAAAGATATCTAAACTCTTCAATAGTAGTATGCAAGTATTATAGTGTATTATTGTATACATTATAATATATATATATATGCAATATTATATTTATGAGAAACTCTTAAATCTACTTCTTTTACAATTATAATATACTGAAATAATAATAATAATAATCTATTCTAGATATTATTTATATTTTTATTGAGTGTGGTCTACACTCATTTGAACACATTCATATAAACATACATATAACATATTATTAAGTAAATACATTACATATTTATGTCTTGTATAATCTTATGATAAAAAATGTAGCCATTGCAACATAATAATTAAATCATGTTTGTATAGTGGATCACAAATTCATAAGATGTTACTATTAAGGTATTGTCATTGTTTTGATTTTAGTTTAATCATCACTTGTGCTCATATTAATAATAAAATGTGAAAAAAATTAAAACTACTTATTTTATCTTTTCAGGGACCGCAAGAGACAATGATGCATGGTGGTTGGCTGTAATTGAAAATACCAATAGAAACAATGAACAAGTACAAAATGAGATGGAAACTAAGGAAGCGTGGAGGAAATATCAGTGTGGTTTATCATGTAGTCAATAGTTTAGATTTGATTATTTTAGATTATTAATGTATATAATAACAATAACACTACCTAAGTAGTGTTTAATTAACTTACATTAAATTTCCTTCTGCAGATACACACTGTGTAAATAAAATATTATGAATACAATGGTTGTTGTTGTAATGATTTTTTTTTTATCATTTAGATATCTAAGAGCTTGAAGTACAAAATTCAATATGTAATACAACTGAGATAATAATTTATAATATACTCAAGTTAAATTCATAATCGTTTGCGTACCTAATGTGCGAAAAAAAAATTGTGATCAATTTAAAGTAGTTATAATATATTTATATCAGTTTGCTTAAAATTCATAACTTTTTAGGCGTATAAAAGATAAATACGCCTGGACCGATAAGCTTAAATATATACATTTATAATTTATAATTTATAATTACATTATAATATTATGTTCTATAATTAATGTAGAATATACATACTATCAATAAATGTAACTCTTATGCTATAATTATAAAATATGTTTATTTATTTATATCTTAGATTCGATGGGCTGAGCCCTTTAACAATAGTGCATAGCACATATTATATATAAAATACAATAACAATACTAAATTTACAATAAACTGAGATTTATATACAACAATATTATTTAATAATTTAAAAAGAGAACGAGGTGTCTACATTGGAAATACGCGTAATAGGGTCATTTAACATATAGTTTGTAGAAGATAGTGGAATAGAAAAAGGGACAGAATGTCGGACAGATCGTTGAAGTACCTTAAAACTATATATACTATATATGATAATAATATTATACACTAAGTCCCAAAAGTTCCATAGTACCTACATGCTACAAGGCTACAAATAGTACAATTTGTACTATAATTTACCTATATTCGTGGCAAATTAATGTAACTGAAAGCTGTGTTTTTAACGGAAATTGTTACATACATTAAAAATAGGTACAGCTTAAATACAAATTGTGTGTGATTATAAGTTTTTGAATTTTTCAGAATATCGATTTCAGATTTTGAACGGAGTAAAAGATATATTGATTGCAATTTTTTTACAGTGAAATGTTTTTTTTTTATGTGCAAGTGTCCAAAAAAAAGTACCTAGTTGAAAAAAATACTTCGATTTTAAACTTTGAGGGTAGTTTCTGATAAAAAATTGGATCTAGTTGGTACTTTTGAGTATTTCAATTTTCAATATTTTTGCCCACCTTTTTCATAATATTTTTCCAACAATTGATAAAAAAACTTATTCACATTAATTAAACATTGACCATGTTATTGAAAAAATAAGTGGTTTTGACAAATTGAGTTAAACATCTAACTTCATACGCTTATAAAAGGTTTATGCATTTATGTAAACATTTTTTTATCATTAGGTACTTTGATAATAATTGATCTACTACTATAAACGTCTTTTCCGGCTTTCAATTGTTCTGACTGTTGCAATAAAATTGTATGCTTTTGATTTGTGTTTGGATGCAGTTAAAAACATTTTTTAATTTTATTATAACCGACCCAAAACGAATCAAACATTCAAATACCATTCGGAATTACACATGGATCAGTAGTTAGTAACTTGTTTAAAAAAAATTATAATGGTGGTCTTGATTACCTGCATAAAAAACGGGATCTAAAGTTGACTCGATTACGTATATTTTCTTCCACCTTCTGGATTTGGTAATTGAACAACAAATTATACACATAACATACATCTATGCCTGGATGTATATCCTCTTCGATCAATTAATATGATATTATTTTATTTTACGTGATCGTTACAATTCGATATTTAAATGTTGATATATTTATTATTATAACCTTTAATATGTTTAGTTTTTCCACTTTAAACACGAAAAAAATGCTGAAAACAATATTTATGAACACTTTGTACAAACAGGCACGTATGACAAAACAATATTTCTCGAAGTTGAGGATTTACAAACAAGTAACAACATAGCTAAATGTTAGTATTGTCTAATTATTCATACATGAACATGATTGAATGTTTTAATCGAAGCGTCGAAATATACAGGGTGTTAAAAAGTTTGGAAACGGTAGTTTGACTATTTAGAACTGGTAAACAATAATATAATAATATAATGAGGTCATTACATTTTACCTAATAAAATATGTGCAACTGTGTTATTGCTATATGTAGGTAAACAAAAATGCAAACAATAATTAAAGCGTTTACAAATTGTGTTAACATCTTGTTCATTATCCGTTGCCATAAAACCACGTTCAACATTATTATAAATCCTCTTCCATTATTTTTTTTCGAAAAGCAATTTAAGGTATGACTTATGTATGTATTTATGTATAGGTACCTCTGGTACCTACATAAACAATGAATATGAGTAGATATGTGTGTTATTTATACTTAAACGGTTAAGTTATAGTTATATATTGCATAAGTAAAAATTATTATGTATTAGGATGAGTAGTGTCGAGAAGAGACTAAAATATTCTAACAATGTATTCGTTTTATATTTCATATTTGTACTAATGTCAACAATTGATGTCAAAAATATGTGATAACAAAAAAAAAATGATAACGATTCACTTGGGTTTGTGTGTTGTGAGTTGTTTACATTGTGTAATGAATTCGAGTTCCAAGAAATATTTAGAAAGTGCTCATGTATTGTTGTTGCTTCTATGGTGGTGCTACACCTTAAAGGGGAGCTGATCCAGAACTTATGTCAAGTTCATCCCACCGTTATAAAGTTATAAAAAAAACTTCAAAAAACCGTAGGAATACGCCAATATACGAGTATTATTCTATCTGTAACTCTTGTATATTAATGAACCGAGCGTAACGGATTATTGCCGTTCTACTGTTCTATGTGAATTAAGTCCTTGGTAAAACTATATTAAAAAAACGAGCGAATTCGGACTTGCAACACCATATGGTTTATACAACATCCTAATACAATGTAATTTGTTGAGCTAAGGTGGTAAGGAAACTTGCGTATTTTGCGATATAATATGATACAAATATATATTATATTATATATGTATATTATTTTATTATGCATGTCTATTGTTATACGATAAACGAAAATCTTGGACAGTGAACACCGAAAAACGACGTTATATCATGCCTTTGACATACGCCTTTCCCACAGCGTGCCACAGACTTCTTGTTATTAAGCATAATATATTATTAATTCTTATTAAATATATTCGAGCTCGTATCCGTAAGACGTGTATATGCGCGTCGTACAAATTAACGTAAAATTATGTACCTACGGATTTTCCAAACGCAAAAACAAGCTCTAATTGAGTTTAACGGGAACTATAGTCGAATTTCAGGCGGCCCATCCATCCCCTATACGAGGAAGGGTTGCAGCAGTGATATTCCTGGTATCACACGTGTGTTATGCTCCCGTTCGAATACTCTATGTGTATGTATAATGTATATATATATATAGTAGCCCTGGGCGTGCATATGAAAGGCTCACAGCGGGTTAAATCACTAATTACCTTGTCATCCAGACAAGCCATTAGAAATGTCTCATCGTCTTCTGTGTATATCATTATTATTATTATTGAGATGCAGCATACACCACGCGCAGCGTGTATTATATTAATATCGCAAACACACACACACACACAGACGCACCCCTTTGCAAAAACTCAAAACGTTTTGCCGCTGCTGTTGCTCCCTGCGCCCATACACACACGCATAATATACAATATGTGAATAGGTACCCAAGGCACACAATACGCTCATACGGAGAAACAGTGTGCGTGTGGGTGGGTGCTGAGAGTCGTAGGAAATTCACATCGTAGTCGTCATGGGAGGGAAGTATGCGGAGAAAGCAAATGTTATTACAATATTTGTCGCAAACGCGCGATTCACGGTGCTCGCAAATTGGTCGCTTTTACGGGTGTGTACGTGTGCGTTCGTCACTTCGTCTCGCCATGGTATACATAAATATACAAATTGGACACGAGGGTTCGGTGGACGAGATTTGTTCGACTATATGTACAACATATACGCGTCGAGTTTACTATAACTCGATCAATCCTTGTACCTCTCTATCTTTCATTATACCTCTTCCTCTCTTTCACCCACCAGCTTACTCATTATCTCTCACTCGCTCCGTCCATCGCACCCCCCAGCAATACCGTTGTCCCTCCCCGTCATTTGTCCTCTCCGTCATCACTGTGTTCATCGAACCTAACGACGAGTACATGTCGAGGTATTACGCGCGGTGCACGTCCAATACTAGCTGCAACAGGCTGCAGGTGCGATTTCCATGTAATTAGTTTCGTTGCTTTATATAATTTTGTTTAAAAACTGCCGTTTCACCCTTTGAACAGTTTTTGGAAGCTTATTATTATTATGAAAACGCATGCGTGAGGCATAAAAGCGAGTCCCACCCAGCACGGCGCGGCCTGTTTAAAAGCTTGACGGAAATTATTTTACCCCCCGCTGGCTGTTTGAAATCATAAAATCGTTTGTCCTATTTAAAACTTATTATAAACGTAGTACGGCATTAAAATGTACATTTTTTTCATCTAAGCGGTGACTCCCTGTCATTTTGTCAAAACACAGAGCGTACCGTAATAAACGTAAATTAATAACTTTAAGTTATATGACAGTTTTTTTTTATAATTATTGTAATTTATTTTGCCATTATTAATTTGGCGTAATGATATCGAAAATGACTTTATTTGCAGTGACGGATAAAACAAATTCAATGTTATAGACTCAATATACCTAAGCACTAAGCAGTGTATAATCGTTTTTAGTTTTGCTTTGTATTTATACTGATAATAATTATAATAAAGTCACCGAAAATACTTTAAATTCTTAAATATTTAAACTTTTTAATACATGCAAATTTATAATTTTTATTTTATAACTATTATGAATGTTTCGAAAATTATATATTATATATATAACAACATTATTGACACTCCAATAAGTTAGTTGTATGTGGTATGACGCCATTAACTTTCTGGACAAACCTTTGTCTGTCATTTGACGTAAAATCTATTTGATGGTTTAGCTTACGTACTACAAAAATATTTCTTATACGAACATTTTAAACATTCCTAATTAAATATTGTATTATATAATGGTTATAATATAATCTTACAATGTGATCAAAAAATGTATAAAAATTAACTTAAAAGTACAAACACTTAAATTAATTATGTTATTATCAATGTTTTTATATTATATTTTACATTTAAAAATTATTGTTGATCTATTATATTATTTGAATAGTTTTTTTGTAATTTTTGATTGTTATTTTAAACCTTCAGGGACCTAAAACCATTCAAAATAAATTATTAATTAACATATTAATTATACAATCATTCATTTTTTTTCATTAAGCTTACATTATAATTTATAGGTAAAATTTAATTCAAATTTTGCTAGTCAAAAATATTTACAGTTTAGAAAATATAATATTCAAAAAAAAAAAAATAAAAATAAAAATTGGATATTCAAGTACATTGTTTCAGGAAATTTTATATTCTAGAAGGTATCTTACTCTAAAATATACAACAAACAATTGTATACTACTATACTAGTGTGTCACTGTGTCTATGCCAAAGAAATTATTGTCATCGTTACCTATTCATTATGGTATACATCGTCCAATAATAATACCACCAGTACAAATCAAAATATTTTATCCTACGCAGACTATTGAAAATGTATAATTTTATTTTTCATACTCAAAACTTATTTAAGAACGTAATATAGATTTTAAAAGGTTATTTTTTTTTGTATTAATAATATCCACCATCATTCAGTCAAAACACTATGCGTAGGTACGCAATATAATAAAAATTAATTAAGTACTTTTATTTTTTTTTATAAATATTGTAATTTATTTTGACATAAAAAATTATGAAGCTTGTCGTCCATGACTACGATGTCATTCACAGAGATTTCGTTAAAAACATTATCTGAAATGGAAAAAAAATTATAAAAGCTGTTACTATCGGCTTTTATTTTGTTGAGTATAACTGCATTATTTTACTTTATGTGCGAGTGTATTAGTTTTTCCCGAAAAACATTTATTCAATAATAAGTGGGCGTAATAAATAAAAAAAATATGATATATTATCATAAAAGATTTTAATAAAGTGAATCGGCCATGATACACAGTCAAACAGTGCAGTTTACATAATATTAATAATATAATATGATACAAGATATACCCTAGATATAGTGCAAGCAGGTACGCCCAGTCATTATATAGTTGCTTGTTAAAGTGATGGGGAATAAAAACTATTGTATTCGCCCCTTTTATTGGCTTTTTTGTTTTAAATTTGGTTTGTACCTATTTAGTATTTACATCACAAGTACGACATTTAAAAAAAATAATTAATCAATATTATTAAATAAAAATAATTAGGGGGACGTGGTGGCCGAGCGGTCTAAGGCGTCGGTTGCGACGCAGCCGACACCGGTTCGAACCTCAGTCATTTACATCACAAGTACGACATTTAAAAAAAATAATTAATCAATATTATTAAATAAAAATAATTACTAGGTTTTTATTACTGTGTAATAAGATAGGTAAAATATGCAACAATTATAATATTATGTAACTTGAGTTTTGTACCTTTCAAATCCAATCATATATTAATCGAGTCTTCATCACATCCTCGTAATTATAGTGATTTTCATTAATATTACGAGTTATGGATAATACGTTGAAACTAGATGGACTGATTTTATAAATATAAATTTGACAGTATTTAATTTATTTAAGATAAGAATTTATTTCCTCCGACGGCCTCCTATCCATTATTTCCTAAATATATCACGGCAGCCGGCCATTATTCGACATAGTGCAATAACAATTGTACCACCGTCATTCCCGACACCGTAACCGTTTTCGGACGACCCTTTTAAAAACGGGTAAACCAACGTATACGAACTACTATAACGTACGTAATAACTAAACAATAATAGTATGTTATAATATATTGTTGGACGCGCACAAAACCATTTGCACAGTCGTACGGAGAAGTAATGTATAATATATGGTTATACCGTACAGACATAATATTATTAATAATAATAAAGGTAGGTGCGCTTAAGTGATGTGACCGGCAAAGAACCAATATATTATGCATGCATATGGGTAGCGCCTGCGGTTTTTATACGAATGACACGTCGTCCGCGTGCGTTAACCGCGACGCATACCCGGTACTTGGTATATGTATAACAATATAATATATAATGCATATCATAATATTATAATGTGCAGCAAAGCTTCGTGCGTCGCACGCTGGAGAGGAGGCGCCGGACGGACAGGTGTGTGTGGTGCTGTGGAGGGAGGTGTTCGAAAAGAGACGAAAGTGGCTTGCGGAGGGTGGTCACCGGCAAAGGGTGCGGGGATGCGTTAGGGGTGGGGGTCGGTTAGGCCTGATATACGATATCTGCGAGCGATTTTAATTAGAAGCTTCGGGTTGGTAGCGCGCGAGTGTAGAAATATCCTTCTGTTGCATGCGTGTGTATACTGTATATATATATATATATATATACGATATATACATGTAATAAAATATACAACCGCGACGCGACAGCGGTAACATTATAATACGTGTATATAGACACATATTCGTGTGTGCGTGGGTAAAATAATGGCATTCGTCGTGCTTAAAGCGGCGGTGGGTCGGGTGAGGGTGTATACCGGGCGAAGAGGGTGGACCTTCTGTAGCGCCACGGGGTAGGCGCAGTGCCGCTGCAGGGTTTAATAACGGTTTAAGGATTTTCACTGTTCGAGAACTGCGACGATTACACCGCTGTACAACGATCGCACACGACATTTGCGATATTTGACGAGTGTAGGTATAATTATTATGACATGTATTATATTGACACAGTGGCTATCGCCGCAGTAGTGTCTGTCAAGCGACCGGTAGATATTTACACCGCAATAGAGGGAGATTTGAACGAAATCCCGAGTTGGTTAATTCAGAGTTGACCGTTATAAACTGAAATGTATTATTCATTTAAAAAATACAAAGATTGGTAAATTCTACGTTTGACTATTTTATAAGTCCTGTTCAATTATGAGCATTTTATTAAACCTAACAACATTTTTTGAATCCTACATAGTTGAATATTCGAAAAATATGTCTAATGCACTTAAAATGCTTAAAAGTGCAATGTAAAAGGATCACTTTTGTAGTATCTATTACACGAATTGAATAACATACTTGTGTCTTTATTAGAGTAAAAAAAAATTGCATTTTGCATTTAAAACCAGGCACTGATCATATAGTATTATAAAATGTTTACGGTTCTCATCACCGTCAGCACCTCTTCGGCAGGTAATCGCTCGCCTACTCGTGGTTTTTTCTGGGGGGGGGGGACGGTGCGTGTACTTATAGTAAGCCGGGTTGTGAACAGACGATTGAGTCGGTCTTCGTACTACCTACTGATACTATAACGTACTCGGTGTTGGTGAGATGCACGTGGAGCAGGGTCGGTTAATATTCTTCGGACGCATATTTCACCCTGAAACGGCTGCTGCGATTGCCGAGAGAGACTCGCGCGGTCGGGGCGAAGAACATATAATACGCAAGTGTACAATAGCATGTATTACGATGTGTGCATGTGTGCGAGCCCAAAACGTAGTAATAATAATATTTTAATACGAGAATGCGGCCGGTCCACGCAGGCCGTATACACACACACACACACACACACACACTTATACATATGAAACCCACCCTCTGCACTAGCTTACCCCCTCGACGTGACAGAGTTAACCGCCACCGCCACGGTTTGCAGTCTAAATCCTTCGGAGTCGGCGGGTCGTTTACGGTCTCGCGCGCTTTTAAAAGTTACGATTACGACTTCCCGTCGCCACCGCGCTACCACCCGAGCGTGTAAGGCCGCTCCGAAAGTCCTTTCGAAGGGTTTCGCGTGACTCTCCGTAGGCGTATATATATATCTCGCGCCTGTTATATATATATTATTATTATCATTATTATACGTTTATTTATGTGTATGTGTGTGCGCGAGCGCGTGCTACCGAATACCCACCCTTCCTCCTTCACGTCATCCTAGCGAGAATACGATAATAAGCGCGCGTTCTTCCTCGGTACGACGGTAATACGTTTTTTTTCCTTTTCTTTAGTGTATCCTATTTTTCCTCTCTACATATATTACACATGTCTCTGTGTGTGTGCGCGCATATGTGTGAGACCGAGTAGAGAGACTACAGAGTATCCCGCGGAGGTTTATGGTTTTAAATGATAAGAGTAGGTAAATCGTGTAATTGAGCGTTCAAACTCCATCGTCTCGCGATGCATTAAATATATACACTAATATCTCGTGGGACGCACCCTGTATGCGCCGTATACGAGTGACGACTGCAGTGACGTCAAAATTATTTCTAAACTTGCTGGTAATAGTGAAGCGTGTTACAATCGAGAAGAAAATGTCGTACAATATATTACGACAAATCTAGGTAATTTATTATTCGTATAAAATTAATTTTAAAATACATTTTTATTTCATCATACGTATATACGCTGTGAGATCTTTATTTATAGGCTAAACTAATATTTGTATTACCTTAATATTCTATAGTTTGAACGATGTAGGTACTAGCTAAACTTTTTTATTATTTAAATGAAAAAAAATAAAGATTTAATATTAAATGTCTTTAAATTGTCGATAGAAATTTAATTATGAACGTTTTATTAACAAAACTTTAAAGGCAAATGGAGGTTTTAATATATTATAAATTAATTTTTTCTTACCGGTAACAAGTTTCTCAAATCGGTAGCTATATTATGAATTCATCTTCAGTTCTTTGTACGTAACCAAACAATAAATTCCGATTTTATTTACAAAATGCAATAACAATACAACCATAAAACACAACTAATTTACACTTTTAATATAAAATGAAAACGGCTAAATTAATAATAGTTAAAAATAATATTAAACTCTTACAACTAGGTAGAAATTTACCTTAGAAATTAATATAATAAACATCGTGTATATATTATGTACCCATAGATGGAAACAACGAACTAATAGCCTTTAATAATTTTTAAGTATTATTTATATTCAAAAACGAAAAACTATTAATATTCCTTGGTGATTTAATGTCTTTTATTCACTGGAATTTAAAATAAACCATGATTATTATATAACTATTCGGTTATAGTCGAGGTGATTCACCCAATGAAAATACTTAACGTTGTAACAAATAATAACAATACGCATAAATTTAATAAATCGTGAATATATGTGGTGATATTATGATGGTAGTCTTGTTTTATCCAGCACATAAATGTTAGATGCGTATATGATAATAATATGGTCGTGTGCATATACCGTGGTACACGTATACCACGTAAAACACATTTGATTTCTTTTTATCGTAACGACATGCAAGCTATCGTCTATATACACTTTGCGCAAAAACTAGTTTTCAAAATAAATAAAAGATAATAATATTACGTCGGAAGCAATGTAGGATTCTGGTCGAAATTATCATATAAATTGATATGTAATACCGTTTTAGCACCATTTTGCACCATTTGGTGTTTGGCACCGTATCTGTAACTGTTGGGCATCATAAAATAATACTGTGACGAAGATTTGAGCAGCACACTAAAGGCTCAAACCGGAAATGTCATAAAAAATTTGTGGTGGTGTTTTTGTTTGGATATTTTAAAGTTGCGCAAGTCGAATAGATTAAAATATAACTGCCATATTATACAATCAAAACATTTTAGGCCAACCTAAATAAAATTATTTTAAATAGGCCTTTTTCAATTTTAACTAGATTTCAGCTTTAAACAGATGACATACAACTATTAGTTTAATGTTGTACACGAATACTTTATTAAATAAAATATAATACAACATAATATTAATACTATTATAATTGGACGACGGCGCAATGGCTAGGCAATTCAGGGCCACCAACACCACATTGTATTGAGTACTTAATTTAATATTGTTGAGCTATAAATTAAAATATCAATTTTAAATTCATTTTAATACTATCGATTTTTAATCGTTTACAATAAACGATATTATATAAAGATATTTTCATGATTTTTTAAATCTACGATTTGGGGGTACAACACTCGGGGAATGACATTTTGAATACGTGGAGAAATAAAACTAAAAACTTAAAAGCTCTTCATCGGATTGCTGTACTTAAGTTATTGATTGGTCAAACAATAACTATATATTATATTTCCACAAAGAGTCTAATGTTACAAGTTTTGTAATAATACTATTTATATACAATTTTAGAAAAAAAGTAAGTAAAAGTTTAACTGTAAATACTATACACATATGTATATTATATATTTATATGTACTTGTATTATATTATAATACCTGATAAAATGTCATAGAAGGCAAAAGTTGAATGTAAAATGTTTTCATAACTAGCGTCAAATTTTATTAGGGCCGTGGCTTGGTAGTTGGCCTCAGTCACTAATGTGTTCTGAGGTCATGCATCAGACGGCGTTGCTAGTTCTGGATGGGTGACCACCTTGGGTTTTCAGTGACGAATCCTCACCCCAAATACACGTGTTTCTCAACCAACCTTAATCCCTTCACAAAATTCTAATGATGGCCATAAGTACCAATTCGTAATATCAGTAACAAAATAAACAAATTTTACCAGATAACTGTTTTAAATTTTCTAAACTTTAAATTTTTGTTCCTTTTTTTGTTTTTGTCTGAAATGATTTCACTATAAAATATTATTACCATTTAGGCCTTACTTTACTTCGGTAAATATGTTATATTATAAATGTTGGTCTTAATGTTAGTTTAATTTTTTTTATGCTGAAAATATTTAACTTCTTATCAATCACAGTAAAAAATTTCAAATAGCTGTACCTGATGTATCTATATGATGTATCTAATCTAAGGTTAAAATTGTATGCGTAAAAAATGCACTACGTAAATTACTTGTTTTAAAAACGTCGGAAACAACATGTACCATAAGTATATATAAATAGTAAAGTAGGTATGAAACCACGTTTACGGCGAGCTTATAATAATAACTCTCCATCGACTTTTTCAGGAATCGTAAACTATATACAGCGTACAGTGTAATTTAATAAAACACGATTTAATATGTATGACCAGAGAAAGAAAGTCGTCCCACAAAATATCGTCTGAATTATATATTATGCAAACGGTGTATATATAGTGATACGACATTGGCGGTGGTACGCAAAGCTGTTCTTTGGCGTCTTTATATGTATATGGCCAGTGGTCCGACGGCGGTCCGAAAAGAAAACAACGTTATCTCGTTTGCATTGTATTATGGCGGGGACTTTTGACAAATGAAAAAGTGGCACTTGACGATCGGAGAATTTCCACATCAAGACACACGCTCTTGCAGAGTGATAGGAGGTGGGAGGGAAGAATAAGTAGCAAAAAAAGAAAAGGAAAAATGAAAACGAAAAGCGGAGGACACACGCGCTCGGCTCTTTACGGTCAACCGGACGCGGTGCTTCTGTCCGAGTAGGTTGTGCGTAAATTGACCGAGACCAAAGAGGATTTCGCCGATATAAAGGACGGAAGTAAAGTAAAAAAAAAAAATGTTAAAAAGAATGAAAATAGCCGAGCTTCGATTCTGCTCGCGTATCTCCTCTACCGCACTACCTTTCCCCTACTACAACCATCTAACACACCCCCGACCTTTATCTGGTATTCCGGACACGGGTTTATCGGACGAAGAAGGTATAAACGCGAGCGCGCGTGCGCTCGCCAAAAGACGATTTCAATTTAACATTCGACCGACGACGTTTCCTGGTGGACACACAAAGGCGGTGGTGGTCTTTTATTTCGCGCAGGAGATTTTTTATTTTATTTTACCCCCTTTTTTATTTTTTCTGATCGCGCCGAGTCCTCGAGGCACGTTCTGCCGGCGCCGCCATCCACCTGCTCCCTACACCCCGACCACCGTACCATTAAATTTTGAAAAAACAAGGAGATTTTATTTTTTTTTATTCCATCCGACCTTGTCCAGATTTTTACCTACGAGTTTTTATTTTTTCGTTATTTACTGTGTGGACCGAAAATGACGATAAAATAATAATGTAATAAAATAAAAAAAGGTCTCTTTTGATTTTGTTCAAACAAAAAAGGCTTTCTCTAATGAAACACGTTCGACGTCCCCCGCCCGGGCACCAGTATGTATATATATATTATATGAATTTTATGCGTATTATATAGATTATTATTTTTAGAATAAACACGGTTTTTTTTCGTCTAAAGAGTGAAAATTAAATGGGGAAAAATATGACCAGGACCACGCTCGTTCCGCAACGAATTCATTAGATACGTGCAGTTTTATTGCCGACCCACAGCGCTGGTTCAAAAATAATAATATATATAGCCAATCAGTTACGTGTATGAGGTACCTATATTACGCTTTTGGGAGTTTGCCGTGGTTTATTTTTTAATGTGGTTTGGTTATGGTTGTTGTTTTCGACCATACATATAACTAAATATAATATATACCTATAAAACGTAATGAGTATTTCGCCCTCATTAATAACAAAAAGATTTACGAACCAAATTTAATAGTATTTTCCATGTTTATTACACTTCGTGTCCACGGCGAGTTTATGTATAGAGGATGTAAACGTCAAATATATAACGTGCACCACGAACCTGTTCACCGATAAGTTTTGAATTTTGACGGTTTTATTTTTAGAGAACGGTAAACGACAAAAGTATTAAAAACAAAATAGATTAAAAATCTCGAGACTCGAGACGGTCGTGAAATTACACTTCATATAATGTATTATTGGAGTTGTAAAATTGTTTCCACTGGTGTGGGTGAACGTTTTTCAACTATTGACAAAATTAAAAATGTGTAATTGTCTTAATGCTGAATCAAAAAGGTCAATATAATTATCAATTATGTTGATGTACCTACTATTATATTATACCAATTACAAAGAATGGTCTCCCATACTATATTCGTTAGTAATACTTACTCTGCAATTACCTCGTTCAATGAAGGAGATTAGTTTATTATTTTTTATTTTTATTCAGAATAATGAAACAGGTGATCTAACTAATAGTGGTTGGTCACAAAATTATATCACAAAATGATTTACCGTTTGATATTTATAAATTTTAGCACCACCGTACACCATAATGATGATATATGGGCATATGGCGTTGCATATCAATTTACATACTTTTGAACCCATTTTACTGTGGTGTTAATTTTTACTTATCATCAAACAAACGTTTTTTGTGTGTAAAAAAACCTCCTCGTTTAACGAGGTATTCGTACTGATTATAGTATACCGGAGACCATATTTTTTTACCATCTTTTAAAGTTTATACGAAATAATATTTTCTAAATTAAATCACCTCCACACGAGAAACTGTTCCGAAAAACTTAAAATAATTAGTAAAAACGAATAATGACTGATTATAATTTGTGTTGTTTGGTTGATCTCTTATAATCGTCTATTGTGACTTACCTAATACTTAATCATCCATCTGAAAATATATCAACAAAAAGATCATGGAAATAAAATTACGACAGCAGTACAATGTCAATTTGGTCGAAGCTGTTGACACCACTATAAAATATCGAACTATTTATATTGCAGAGATACTATATACGACATCAACAGTGACACATCTAGAGTAGATTATGTTGAATACTACTCTGACATCAGTCAATCAAAAAGTTCTTATTATTAATAAAACTAAACAATAGGTATTACTTCTTTCAAACCTTGAAAATGGAATTAATTTTAAATCACCTAAATATATTTAATAAATATAGTAGATATATAGCGTCAGTAGACGCTAAGCGTAAGATTGTTCACGCAATAATTAATAACCCTTCCCCAGAAGTTCGCGATGTACGACCAAAAATTAAAAAGATGATTTAAAAGAATTGGGACTTCATGATTTAGCTAATAAAAATACGATGAGAATTTTCATAGAATTTGGTGTAGACAATTTCTGGGAATCTGACGTGGTAAACTGGAATGAGTCCAAAAGTTTCAAAGAAGCAGAGAACGTTTTTAAAAATCTTAGAGTGACAAATGACGTGGCAGAAAGAGGAGTTGCATTGATCCAAGACCTTAATCGCAAAATCACCCATGATGAGGACCAACTTCAATTTCTTTTACAAGTAGTTTCTGAGCATCGAAAGGACTATCCTGATTGTAGTAAAAACGCTCTTAAAAATACAAATTCAACTTTTATGTTATAATAATTTTATTGTATTAATATTATCTGAATTATTTCGATTATATTTATAAGTTGACAAAGTTGTAATATATGTATATTGTATATGAGTTATTAGTGTATGATAGAAAAAAAAAATTAAAGATTTTATACATGAACCAGTTACTCATTATTTTAATATAATTAAATGAGTTAAATTATTCAACTGACTTGGGATGACTCAAAAAATTTTAAAAATGTTTTTTTTCTTGTAAGCTCGTTTTGAAACTATTTAGAACAAGTATCAAGTGTAGGAGATTAAGTTTTCGAAATAAAATTATTTTTGACCATTATTAGACCACCCTAATATTTATAGGTAATTAATGTAAGTTGTTAGTTGTTGCTAAATAGTAAATTGCTAATAATCTGTTACGGATATCGATGCATTTTTAAATAGTTAAATTTTTTTAAATGTTTCTGTTACAATTAATTTAAATAGCAATAGTTAGTAGGACAATAATTTTCAAAAATTTACTAATAAAAAAGATTATCTATCGAAGTAAGCAAAAAAAAATATTCCTTGCTCACCCACAAAGGGTGAACCATTTGCCATAATATAGATTTCCTACCTATACATAACGTATGTATAAATCTCTTTAATACATACTACGCAAATACTAACTGATGAACATCGCTTATTTATAACTTAAAAGCACTGGGTTTTGAAATTGAGATGGAATAGTCAAACAGAGAGTTTTTTTCCTCCGTGAATACTATTGCGTAATCGTTTTATCCGCTCGAAGGGTAATCTTCAAAGAAAGAAAAATAACAGTAACAAAAGGAATAATAGATTTTTATCATAATATATGGACTGAATATTATTGTTACGGCGTCAGTATAAGCATACGTTAATCATTTTAAAATTTATGATTATACTACAGTGACAGCAGACATCTTTTCATCTTGATTAGGTATACATAAGTACTAAGGATATATTATATTGGAAACGAACAAAAATAATAATAAATTAAAAAAATTAAAATTTATTCAAGCAGGGTTAAGATCTAAACTATATATAATTATTGTTTAATTCTTATAAGAGCGATGCACCAGAACTATTTAAATAGTGTCATTTAAAAAAATAATTTTACAACTACAATTTTTAAATTTCATACACCTTTTGTATTTCAAATTGTTAAACATTATTATTATTCCTTTTTATAAATAGCATAGTTGTATTATACTGATATCTATTATCGATATTGGATATTGATATATAAAAATATGGTAAAAAAATAAAATGAATATTCTAACATTTTTAGAATAATATATTATTTTGTTTATATATTTTAAGTTCTCTGAGAGTTTATATGATTTTTCAATTTTATAAGAGCGTGTTGATAATATCATTAATAATATCTTAAAAATAAATAGTTGCGATTTGGCAAATTTTTCTCACATTGCTTAATGATAATACCGAAGCCTAATGCTAATCTATGCAATATAATTTAACGGTCGAACAATTGGATTTGGCCTTATTGTGTGGCAAACCTCATTGTTGATTAAACCTCACACTCGGTGAAATTATACATTTTATATTTATATGTGATGTTCGATCACAAACCATAAAAATTTAACATCCACAGAAAAAATAAAAATAAAATTACTCAGTTTTTAAAGTTTCAACGGTCTTAATATAGGTATTATATCTATACAGATGTAAACATGACGGGGATTTTCTCGATATTTTTTGCAGTCACGCGGCTCTCGATGAGAATTACCGAAATAATAGAGGTTTTATTTGTCTGCCGATACGACGACCACACAATGTATATTATACGCCGTCATTATACTACTGTATATAATATACAATATTCAGATTTATATACGTGTATATTTTAGCTATATCGGCGGCGGTAGATGAAGACGTAGTTGTTTATTATTTTCGTTTTTTAATTATTATATGGGTTTTGTCATTGTTAACTCGTCGAAGTGGGTACCGCAAGGAGGATAAAACGTCGAAAAAAACAAAACCGGCGGAAAAAAACTCGAGAGACGAAAACAAAACAAAAAATAAAACTCGAAGATATCTGATATTTAATTAAACGCCAAAGTGTTTGTGAAAGCCAGAGGATTGACGAGAAGAAGTTTTTTCGTCTTTCGTCGGCCACGGCGGCGGCGAATGGGGTAAGTAAAAATAATCGTTTTGTGTGTTTCTGCGCTGGGGAGTTTTTTAATTAATTAAAATCGTTGGTGTACTAATCGCGAGGGATGAGCGCGCGCGCGACGACGACAGCGACTCGCGTATTATGTATTTGGCTGCTGCTGGCGGAGACACTCGTTTTTATCATCAGTCGTCGTCGAAAATAAAAGGAGAATAAAAAAAAAAAAATCGTCCGTCGCTTACACGACGAATAATAATAATATTTAACGGAAGGGTTGAAGTGTATACTCCAAAACCACCCCCTACCCTATTCGGGTTGTCGTATACTGCTACGTGTTTTTTGGGAGACGAAATAAAATTTAAAAAAGCATGATTGTAGTAGTCGTCTTCGTCGCCTATTTATTTTGCGCGAACGCGTCCGTCGACCGAACAATAACCACGCCACTCTTCGTATTTTCTCGATTTTATTTTTATTTCCTCCGCCTACCCTATCTTCGTCACCCAAAAAAACTTTTGGTACTGCTTTTAATTCACTCTTCCGTATTATTTGATATACATTATACATATATATTATAATACACGTAAAGAAAGCCTTATTCATCGTTGATTTCTTAATGGAAACGGCGGGCGTGCGCTCGTCGGTTTATAGCGTCTCTGCCGAGGACGTCAAGCAGCTGCCACCGTATATATACAAACACAAAAACTACAATGCTACAAATATATTAGTGAAAAAGTTTTCGAAAAGTGCACCCGATAGTGGCTACCGCGTGTTGGTTATTACGCCATGAACTTAAAACAACGACTTCCGAAACAAGTCTTGACTCGTTACAGTACGACTGTGGGTTGATTCTTATCATCGTTCTTCGATATCCGCTATATTATTAATTATTATGTATCACGATAAGTACCGTCTGTTGGAAATTACAACTGCACGTGTACACATTGCTGAGCGTATCGCAGTGCACAGGTTGTTTCCTGGTGTTTGGTACGAACAGTGAGAACGATCTCATATGTTATTCAGTGAAATCGAAAACTTATTTTACGTGATTTTTAGGTAGTTTTCTCATTTAACTGGAGTTAAATAATATTACATTAATCTATAGTCAAAATAGAGATTTTGTGTGACAAAACGTACCTTAGGGGAATCCAATAATGTCATTAAAACAACAGTTTAAGGACTTGTCGAATATGTAATTAAAGTTACTATAAGTACCCTTAAAAATCCCGCATTCACACACGTAAATTGGATTTTCATTTCCATTAACTGACATCATCAGGTCATTCCCAAAGTTTGTTTGGATAACCGCTGAAATACTCGGTAGGTATACCTACCGATATAATTTAAACGAATAGCTCACGTGCAGTACTCATTTAAAAATATATATAATAATATTTAAGCTTATTATTTTAATATTATTATAATAACCCGCTGAGGGGTTGTACAGGGGGTGTTTAGGGGTTCAAACCCCCCGAAATTAATTGTTGGTACGTCATTTTAATATGGCGATTAATTTATAATATTAATTAAACATTTTTTTTTTTTTTTTTTTATAACACCCCCCCCCCCCTCATCATCAAATTTAATTCCTATATACGCTATTAATAACATGAGACTACAATATATATATCTAATATAATACTATAGTTATTAATTATTATGGAACGTTATGACTCGTATAAATGGGTTATATGTGCAGTAGTTATAATTTTGTCACACGCTGCGTTTGTAACACGAACCCTGTAATGTCGTCGACCGTCGTCGTATAGTTTCTCACTGTAGCAAGAGAACAAAATCCAATAGGTACCCATTACCCATAATATGAAGTACATGTTATTAGAATGCATAAAAACAAATGAATGCGAGCGTCTGTAAACCGAGTTGTTTAGAAGAGGAACTACTAAGAGTAATAAACAGGATGCTCAATATTTTCCTTTAATAATGAATTTATTCAAATTCTGATTTTTGAAATATTTACTATATTGAAACTTGAAAGACATTTTTGTAAATTCTTGAATTGTTTGTACCTACTATAGGTACTTGAGGAGTGTCCTGCGGTGATACAAACTTCTTCTGTATTTCAAATAAAAACTCCCCCTTTTTACTGTAAATTGGAAGTGGAAATTTTTTTTAAAAATGTTGATGTACCTAATTTAAAATTTGAAAGAGTAGTTTCTTGGTTATTAAAATTTTTGTACCAAGAATAATAGTCATTCCAAATGGTTTTAAAAAAACTATAAAATATACGTAATATCAAAACTAGTACTAATTATACTTGGGACATTTTTACAAATTATTAATGTTGATAAATGACTAAATTTTCAAATCACTATAGCACCAATATCTTATCAATCTATTACCATGGTCATTTTATCTTTAGAGCACAAAGTTAAATAACTAAAAACTAATCGTACACATTTTGATTCTGATACGTCAAATTTTTCAAAAAAATTATTAACTGAATAGGTTTTTAGTTTAGGCCGTTAAATGGACTACTATTTATAATATCATGAACTATGATACACATTATACCCGGTATACTGGTATACATATATTACCGACTATATTTCTAAATCAAACCTAACCTAATCTCGGGTTGCAGCTGTCGTTCAGAATATGAACTGGTGGAGGAGTTTTTCGGGAGAACAAGAGCTTACACGTTTATTGTTTAATCTTTTCCCTTCTTCGCTTTAATCCTTTCACGGTGTATTAATTAATCTTCAGTCTGTTTGGTCTTCTGTAGGTACATTGAACTTATAAAAAGCCTGTATTGAGAGATTTAATGGCAGAATAGTAAGTAGTATTTTCGTTGCAGTCTTCCCCAGTTCCCTTTCCCACACTATTTGTATACTGTAATTTCTGCCGAATTTCATTAACTTTTCCCCGGCTTAATTCGCTCGTTAATGTAATAAAAACATAATATTATCATAACGACGGTATAGGTATGCACATCAAATTAAAAATAAAAAAATTACCGAATTCAGGTAATAAATATTCTTTCTAAGACTTACTTCCCGATGTTATTTTTAATATAAGTCATATAAATTGGCTTTGATCCTCCTAACAGTATTGGGGCCCGGTAACTTTAAATCCAATATAGAAACAAATTATAAGAATATTATTTATTCACTTATATTAAATATGTTGTGAAAACTATAAATTATAGTAAATTAAATAACCCACATTATTATAATGTGTTAATGTTTAAACTTTAAACTTTAAAGCATATTATAATATCATATAGAATTGGAGTTGCTAATCGCTATTATCTATAACAATTAATGTATATTATGCAACTCAAGTAAATTCAACGTGACTTTACTATACCTACGTATTATTTTCGATGCTAAAAATATTTTGAACTGTGATTTGCTTGATAGTGTATATCAATATTCCATCCATTATAAATATTATGTTTTAGGCTAAAAAAACAAAATGTCAATTTTAGTAAACAAAAATTACATAACACAAAACCTATCTTTTTTAAATTATACTTAATTTAATGCTGAAATTATTTCAAAAATAAAATGTTTTAATGCAGGTATATATAATTTACTACGTCATATACTTGGCGACATCTAAAAAAAATAATGATATAGTAATGACAAATCTAAGTTTGCTGTACTTATATTCCATTATTTTTATATGTATAATAATATATTTGATATAAAATTTGTATAATCTAACGTATTTCATAACTTCAGAATAGTAATTATAGTAATTAGACACATTCAAACACTCAAAAGACATTTTTAATAAAACTATGCAAACAATATTTACTTACAAAATAAATTTAGTTTTATCCGGATTAAACTTGGTAGGTACGCAATAATAGAACATTAAGTCCAAGAACAAATAACTGCAATAATAAACTATAGAAAATATTATTTAACACTGCGTTCATAAAAAAAAGAACAACAGCAGCATAACATTAGGTAGGTATAGTTAACTAAACAATTTTATTTTTGAAATTATTCGGGAGTGTAATGTGTCAATTTTCATATTCATTTTCACTTCTCGTGATCAACTGATGATAGATAAAAATTTAAATATATGTACATACCTATGAAAAATTTATAATTTCTGAAGTGCACACTTATTGCAAACTTACCGTATCAACACCGTAACGTCGTGGCGCGGTGCTTGTAATGGTATAAATACAGTGTTTGGTACATTTTTAACGCAGTCAGTGCACTTAAAAAAAAATACCTAGTTATTCCTATTTGTAAAAAACCTGTTTTATTTTTTAATGTCGTTTGTGTGTGCTACAATGGTTTTTTTCCAAGTATACGATCGTCCGAAAGAGTTTTTAAGCATATATGATTCCGTCAGTCGTCACTGACCGTTATTGGTTCCAGCGTGATATAGAAATATTATTTAATACCAACAATACGTCCCGGTGCAGCGAGACGTGTTTTTTTTTGTAAAATTATGTCGTATAAAATTGTAAACTAGGTGGTTTGCTACGCCCTTTCAACGGCACGATTTTCTAGGCACCGTGAGTCACAAGACGATGATGACGGCGACGACGATAATAATATAGTAACACAAAACATATCAACAATACTTTTAAATAATAATATAATATATAAAAGGGTACATGTATTTACCGTCAACATCCGGGAAGTGTCAACCATATAATAATTTTCAGCCCGACGCTGCTTGTTTGGTGTGGTTTTTTTTGAAAAATATATTCGACACTACCGTATTCAAGGCACCACCGTGTAGTGGGATGACATACGTTTATATATTATTATATTATACAGTTCGTTTCTACTGACAACGAACACTAAATCATTTAGAGAGTATTAGCATTTTCCGAAATGCAAATTTTAAAAATTTAATGAATGCATGCAATTACGACAAATTGATTAGAATTACACGATTTGTTTTTTAATCACCTAGCTTATTCGGCTACACATCAATTTTGATCATTAAATGTCAATCTGTACTCTAAATATTCTTCAAAATCTAAAGTAGGTACTTATAATATTTTTATAACAAATGGTAACTATGTATTAGATATATGAAGCACAAGTAGGTACTTCTATTGAACGAATATTATTTTTGTTTTTTTTTATCAATATGTATTTACTTGTTAGACGAGCGAACAACGAATTTTTCGATTGCGGTTTTCTTCGTCATTTAAATCCATGTTTTATATTTTTATTTCTAACATTGACAAAACAGTCTGATCAATATTTATATGCATGTAATTGAGTAATTCAATAGGAAAACATTCTGATTCGGTTTAAGAAATTAAAATATTGTTAAGTTGGTTGCCGTTCAAAAATTCAAAGGTAACATTTTTTCGCAATCGTTGTTTTAAGATACTTACCGACTACCGGTAAAGAGTGAAATAAAAACGTGAGAGTATGTTAAAGTGTTGCTGTACCATATCATTATGTGTAGGTCTCTTATCTCCGAGAATAAGAATTTGACGAAAATGAATCCCTCTACTCGGAATGATAAGCGTTCGCTTTAGTCGAGGGAATCATCTTGTATAACAAATATATTATATTATAATACTATTACTATTAAAATATCACGCAGACTCACGTTTATCATCAAAATATAAAATATATAATAATAATGCAGCGTAGAAACATAGGTACCTGTATAATAATATGTACCTATATGTGTGTATAAATATATATATATTATATGTAATATCTCTACCACCGAGGAGGCAATAAAGACCGAGACGACAATAAAATAATACAATAACGTCGGCCACCGTTTTACTAACCCCCCCCCCCCCCACATCCAACAAACGTTTGACACGTATATCATGTGTGTCCGTACATATATATATATACACACAATATATTATTATAACGTGTGTGCAGCGATGTAATAAACAGTATCTGAGACGCGCGCGATAATATCTTCGTACCCTCGGGGGTACCTATACGCACACACACACACACGCACATGTGGTATATAGTACATTACCGCGGTTACGGTGTTCGCGGTTGTCGTTTGGCGCTCGCAGCATCCGCGGCGGTGGTGCGAAATCTGCTCGCCGTTATACGCAACAACGTGCGACACATGGTCTCCAGCGAAATAGGGTCGCGGAGACATATTGCTGTTATTATATTCGGACGTTTTCACCGCCGCCGTCCGATAAATTTACGGCTTGCCTCGCCTAAATTTTACACCGGTAATATCATTATATATTATACATGTACAGACTCACTTGCATGCGGATCGAGATACAGATCTCTTTGTGTACGGATACGCTCGTGTATCGCCGCGTTATATATGCGTTTTACGTCCTAGTCCCCGACCGCGGTCGGCGACGACGACATAACAATACAATAATCATATTACACTGTACTGCACAGTGGCCATATTGTAATATATTAATATATATATATATATATATGGGAACATTGTTTATATAGTGTTGTGCGCACTGCAGGATGAGTCACAGAGGTGTACGGCCCGCCAGGAGTTTTTCATCGAATCGTACATATCATTATATATCTACCCGTATTCTGATTTTTACATTTCTAAGAATACTTAAACACCAAACTCAATATAGTTAATGTCATCAATTTGCTCGGATTTTTTACGAAATTTAAGATGTTACCAAAGTGTAGTAGACTAGAAACACTACAAATATCTGTTTAGCTTTTGAAAAACAGGACTATTTATATACTTCTAACTGTAAATATTATCGAGCAATGGTTTTTTTGAAATTTTGATATACCTAGCTGAACTGAAATTCGAACGATAAGTATTTGAATTATTGAGCTGGGTGTAGTGAGGCATTCAGATGTTAAATATAATTATTATAACCCATGGTCTAGACGTTATGGTAAGATATTTTGAAAACTGTGTTACCTATAACATTCATTTAATACAATAAATAATTTTTAATTTGTTAAGACTGTCTGGGTATAATAATAAGACACTCTTTCCCCTTTCAAAATCATAAACACAAAAAACACACGAGGATAGGCGACAGCAACAGGTCTGCCAGACCCCTTGGTAGAAAAAAATTAACAATTTTGAAATATTTATTTTGTGAATAATATTTAGCAAGCCTTATGCACATCGACTCCTCCAATGAAAAGGGAAGTAACTCGAATTTTATCATTTTTCAGTAGAGCTATTTTAAGGTTTAACTTAAATTACTATTAATTATAGTTTTTTAACGATTTCTTTCTAAATTTTTATTTATGTACTCTTGTTGTATGTTTGAATATAATATTATCACATTTATAATTCTGTTGTTTTTTAACCTCCACAGTAGATGTTTGATGGAGAATAAGTGTAAGTTACTTCTTTTTTCAGGGGGAAAAAAGTTTTTCAGGGAGTAACTCGAGTTACTTCTTTTTTTCTGGGAAAAATCATTTATTATAAAGAAGTAACTCGAGTTACTTCTTTAATCTTGGGTAAATATAGACAAGTACTAAAATAATATTTTCAAATAAAACAAATTATTTTATTTTAAATTAACAACGTCAAGATTATAACAAACCAAATCATAAAAGCAGTTATAAAAATGTTTAATTAATGAAATGAAATACTTTGTACACCTATCTCAGGTATATTTAAATAATTATAAAAAAAAACAAAATAACAGATTACTTAGTAACTTAAAAAATATTAAAAAACTGTTTATAATCTAAAAACAACAGAAAAACTTAATTTTATAAATTATTCAAAACTTAGTGATCTATAAAAATCATGATACACTGATGGTATGAGTCCACTATCACATAAAGACAACAAATCTTTAACTTTAAGTTTTTCTGTAAGTCTTTAATTAACAATAAATTATTGTATTTAAAATACAAAAATGAGTTACTTCCATTATCTCGGGGAATGTTGATTTAAAAATAGAAGTAACTTAAGATACGTCCTTTTTCACCGGAAATGTTATCATGTGAGATTATAAATATATTTTAATATTATGAATTCTAACCTCTCTGGAATAGTAAAGTTACTGCCGTTTTCGTAGGAGATAGAGAAAAAAATCCGTTATCAGATTTCATCAAAAAGTGAAAAATGATAAAATTCTAGTTACTTCCCTTTTCATTGGAGGAGTCGACATATTCCACGGTCTATAGTTTTGATACACCCACGACACCCCTTCTTACGAAAAATCAAAATTACATGAATGAGGCCAGAAACACGTTTTTGTATCCCTTTCTTACTAAAAATTAATATTTTAAAAATATTTTTTTGTGGATATTTGGCATACCATTTCCGAAAACGTCCAATCCTCTATTGATATTTGGTTTCAATACACTTTTCCCCGCCATATGATAAATATATGAGAGTCCCAGAAATATCCTCGATGTTAAAAATTATCATTTTCGAAACTATGTTTAATGTATATATTTATGTAAAACCATTATTAAAGACTATTTTTAATTATTTTATCCTTTATAAATTAGCAGTAAGTACTTTAATTTTAATAACTCAGAAACTACTGATTTGAATTTGACTAGTTACAAAATTTAAATATGTTGTAACGGTTTTATGTACCTACATAATATGCTATAGCTGTATGTACAATTTACAATGCATAAGTTTGAGGGTGACCAGCTGCAGCGACATCTCTTCGGTTGCCCGACAACTGGTGTTTAGCCTATTCAGGGTGTAGGCTGAAGAGTGAAGACGCATAACTGATAAAACTTTTTAAAAAGTGCAATAATTGTTGTTTGTACGACGTGTTGAAAAAAAACATCAATTAAATGAGATTGTCGTGTAAATCAAGAAATATTTTCAAAGTGTTTGAACGTAACTCGACTTACTTTTAATATATTATTATGTAATAAATTAAACGGTACCCACTAAAGTACTTCATTATGCATATAATATTGTAATGTAGTAAAGGTAACCAATCGTATGGATCACAACTATAACGGTATACAGAACAAACGATGTAAACGTCCATACTTTACACGTATACGAGTTAATATACTTTCGTATTTTGCGAGCTAAATACTATAATATTATCTAGAAAAAGTTATTTCCTAAATTTGTTATAAATAGGTACCTACGTCTGTAAAAATAAAATCTTATTTGTGAAATTAAAAAAAAAAAATTAAGTAAAATATCAAAGACCATACTTGTAGTTTTCACGATTCTATCGGCAGCGTGATGGCTGCCAAAATCTTTTTCAAGTACCTACTAAATTTATTGATACTTTTTAGTTTTTCGACTAAAAGACGATCTGAAGAGAGGAATATTTGTTAAACAGATTTACTCTTAAAGTATTTAAAAACATTTTTATATCATCTCCTTTTTAATTGGTATTGAACTTCTGCGCCTGTTTCTTTATATTTATAATGTAATTTTTGTTCCTGTTTAACGTGACCAATTTTTTTTAAAACCTTAAGTGTATTTTGTTGGTTTTAATGAAACACAAACAGCACTTGCTTCATCCAATCATTCATCGATTCCTCTGTTTTAATTAGATTGCCTTTTTTAAAAATACAAAATATGTCTAGAAGTTGATTTTAAACTTGTATATAGCTTGTATTAGTTTCCACTTTAATATCTAAAAATGAATTGTCTCACTGTTTTTCTGCATTAAATGCAAGACTTAACAATGGAATAAATACAATTTCGCCTTAAAATGTGTCCAACCTATCACATATGACATTCGTACCAAAAGTGCATCACCCCATGGAATTTAATATCGATTTTGTTTAAATTTCTAAGAAATAAAATGATGAAAGCCTCTATGATGGAGTTCATATTTAAAACTCGAAAATAAAAAATAATACAATGTTGTAAAAACTGTTTGAAATGATACATTTATCGTTAATCAGTTGCCACAAAGGCACAAAACCAACCGAAATTGACTCGATTATTTTTTTGTATTCATAATAATTGTTTCATTATTACATATGGCATAGATCGCAGACAAAGAACACGCATTGCTCAAAATTGCAGCAGTATTATATTCATACAATCATACCGGTGCGTTTGTAGTGCACACCGATTCTGTTGTATAGAAACAATTGTATAGGTATAGGTATGATATTCGATTCGAAAATAATATGATGCATATGATGTTTGATTTGACTTATTTTTTTTAATTTAAATTAAAACGACTGTTCAAACACATCCAATTATTACATAATAATAATAATAACGAGGAGAGAGATGAATCGCAATGTTCACTTTTTTTTTGCTTTCATATAATATGACACGCATGCGTTGACTGTATCGAACGTACTTTTATAATTATAAAAACGCCCAACCCGTGCACGACTGTGATGCCGTTGTTGATTTTCAATGTAACAATATAAAATAAAACCAAAACTTTAACTGTCAAAATATCACGTCAAATAAACGTAAATTTCAGCATACCATATACATATATATATATAATATAGCAATGGAGTTCAAAAAACTTTATGTAGTTTTTTTTTTTATTTGTTGTGTTGCATTTCAGAACGTAATAATAATATGTATAGTCGGCGGCGCAACGACGACGGTGCATTATCATTTTCACTTCATTTGGCTGGAGGGCCACCATCGCCCCTCTATATAGAAAAACTCCACGTGAAAAATACTGACGTTGAAATAGAGTTTTCCATCAAAAGTTTTCAAAGCTCCCGTCAAATCCGAAAAGCTTGAAAAATGTTTTGACGCGTGAAAAATGCATTTTCAAACAAAACAAAAAAAAAATACAAAATACAAAAAAGCCCTTAAATCCGTTGTCGCGTTTTTAAACTATATTATTTTTTAATAACATCCAAACACGTCGTATAGACATGGTAAATATCTAAGATAGTTATATTGATATATAAATATATATTATACACTGAACGCGTACTGAAATATGCGACTCATGCGTTGACATAACACCGATAAATTTATTATTATATTACACGCAATATTCTTTTGAAAAGACGATAGAAAACCACTTTCGGTGAGGTTAAAACGAAATACAAAAACCAATACTACGAATAGATGCATTAATGTTGAAGTTCAAGAAAAAAAGATAGTTACCTGTTATCCGGTTTTCCCACTTTTCAAATTTTTCCTGAAAATTTCAAGCACGTTGCACACTTTCTAAGTATTTTTTTTTTTTACTACAAACAAGTTTTCTGTTTCCAATTGCAATATTTCAGTTGTAGTACCCAGGAGATCTTTTCCTCACAGCAGAACGGTATACTCGACATGGTCACAAGTTAAAACGTTTATTTTTTCTTCGATGAACACAATTAAATATAGTTTCTACCGTATATAGTATATAATCTATTTATTATCAACTATAATATACACACGGAATATCACTCTTCACTCTTCAGCCGACGACGATGAATCGCATTCCGTTTTCATTCGATCGTGCAATATTTCAACTCGGAGACGTGACAGCACTGCAACCCAATACATTTCTATATGTATATATTTAATATAATATTATATAATAATATCGATGGTATATAATAATTGACTTTGGATAGTTGACAAATGGCTAAAATTCTTCACAGGCGTGCGGATATAAAGGCTCATATATTATTATTATTCTATATACGTATATACGTGTACGTGTAGGTGTGTGTGTGTGTGTGTGTGTGTGTGTGTGTGTGTGTGTGTGTGTTTGTGTGCGTAAAACCTTTTGCATAGTTCACATATCTTCCGGGGTTTCGGGCCGAAAATTCCGTTTTCACCCTCGTCGCTAAATCTTACGCAGAGAACGCCCTCGGCCGACCCCGTCATGACATATTTGTTCCAATAATTGAGTCATCTCCTTTTGTAAAGCTAAAAGCTTATTTTTCGATAAACGGATTTTGAACGGCCACCGTCGTGTAGGGATGATGTATACACATTTTTATTTTTTGTTATCATACACGGTGGATATCTATATTTTTCCGGGGTTATTGTATTGGATTTTCAGAATTTTATTATTTTTGCTTTAAATTCAATTGACGACATAAATCAAATCTTTAGAACGTTAATAGAAAAAAAATATATATACATAAAATATTTACAGTATAAAACTCTTTTTTGTATATACGTATATTGTGTATGTAATTTTACGCATGAAAGATGAAAAAAACACAATATTATGTTTTTGTATTATAATATTCTTTTTTAAAATATTTAGGTAGATATATGAACATATATATAATACGAAATGTTTTTTAACGATTAAAACAATTTAACAAGATAATAAAATATATATTTATTTTTATTTAAGTATATTCTTAAAATAAGATAATAAACTGTTGCATTTTATTTATTGTAAAAATGAAAAAAAAATAATATTTAAATTGTTGAGAATAAATATTAATTAATTATGAATTCCTTCCGACATTTTTCTGACATTCCTCTCGGAAGGTAGGTGAGTATATTATTTCGTTCGGAGGCAATTATAAGGTATTTTTATATCCTATGTTTCAGTTAATTATGCATTTTTATAAGATAATTTAAAATATTTGTACCTTTCTCTTTTTTTTTAGCCCCAAGATTCTTTCTTCACAAAAAATATTCAAATTAATTTCAAAAACTCGTAAGAATTTTATCAGTATAAATATTCATTAAACGTATTATTTCAATTTTCTTTTTCAAAACCCACATTTTAAATATAAGCCCAACAAAAATCATTTTTTAATGTAAATTATTTATTAAATCCGTTTACAATAATTACAAGAGAGCTTTAATAAAACACAACATAAAACTTTATCGATCAAATTATTTTCGAAACGTTTTCGAGTATTTTCAGCTCTTATATTATAACTGTGAGAATAATCCTGAATGTTATAGAGTTGCGTTTGAGATTTTGTTTTATTATTTATTCGAAACAATTATATTTTTATATTTTTTCTGACGGCCAAATAAAAATAGCTATGCGTCTAAATCCATACTGTTTTTCTGCTGAAACAGTTGATAAAAAAACGTTAAATATTTTTAATTCCTCGATCTTGTGAAACGTTAAAATTCTAAGATAAGATGTATTATATGATAGGTGTACAAAGTAACTTGTCAGGTCATGTCTGTCGTTAAATGACCTAAACTAGTTTATTGTACGTAAAATATATTTTTGTTATCATTCTCATATATTCGTTTATTAATATGAGATTCTTACATTAAGTTTATCAATATTTTATCTCGCTACCTAAATTTTTTATTTAAATTTTAAATTTTAAATTTAGCAGTAATAAATGTAAGTTATATTATACAAAACTATGAAAATATTTTGTAAAAAATAATCTATATTTTATATTAGATATCAGGCAAATGGAACATTACTTGGCTGCTTTATTATTTAAGAATTTAAGATGCTGAAAGTAGATAAATGGATACTTTTTTAGAACAATTTATTTGTTTTTTACTTACATAAGCTTAATAAATTTACAAATAATGATACCTCAGCCTCGGATGTAAAAATGAACATTCTACAAGTTTTTATCTACAAAGGTCTAAAAACCAGAATGATGTATCATCGTGATATCTTCAGGGATTGTAATTGTGTATCGTGTAATCTCCTATCATGGTTATGATTTTCTTCGAGTGTTTAAACTGCAAATGCAATCTTTCAGATATATTTTGTTGTTTCAAATATCGTAATAGGAAGAGTATGCGCCACTCATGTTATTAAATATTACGAATTATTATTATTAATATAACTGTACGCTTTTAGTACGAAATTATGTTTTCGTAATTATACCCGAGAATATTCGAACGAGTATAAGCAGATGATTCGATGAGTGTGTATATAGAGCTATAGATGCATATAGCTATTTTATTATAATAATACATCCCTAGTTAGTATAGTTACTAGGTAGCTGAGGTACCTATATAATATATAGTGTATTTTATGGTGCTCGAGAGCGCTGCTGCTCATCGTTTCGTACAAAAAGGGTTTTTGGGGTCGTCCACGAAGTATATAATATAATATACATACAACATTTTCATCATTATTATATATATATATCAGTAACGTATAGCTTCGTCAGCGTTCGGGTTCCGAGTGGCAGGAATGCGAAATTTCTTTTTATCGACACACGCGTATACCTACGTCATATAGGTAGTAATAATAGTAATAATAATAATAATAGTAATACCTTCAACAGCAGTTGTACGTCACCGGTCTCGCTTGTATATATTATAATATTATGATGTGGTTCTCGAGTCCGGGGAACGCGGGAATGGAGGCAGTCCCGAATAACGCGCGCTCGTCGTGTTTCGAGTATCACTTATGAGTTTCCCTTTTCAAAAGGCGCCACCACCCCCTCGCCGAAGCTATAACGATATTTCGGACGGATTTTACCTACGCCTGCCACCGTCACCACCCGCGCGCCCGCGCGCGGCGCGTCCACTTTCAAAGGACTCCCGGGCTTTTCGGCCTAATTGGACATTATTGGAAAAGCTCAGCTGCCGTTGCAGCACGCCACGAGAGGGCTTCAACTCTGCAGACTGGCACGCGAAGTAATAATAATAATATAGAGAATAATATTATCATTATTATTATTATTATTATTATGCGCACGTGTATTATACTCGTAACACGTTATAGTATATAACGACTGTGAAGTAGAATTGAGTGGAATTCTGACGAAAGACCAGCCAACGATGATGATTGTATAATACTCTGCGATTTCAACAGGCCGGAAAAACGCATAAGACGCCGTTTTTACGGTACCGAACACCGATACGTCTTTAAACGATTATATTTTATTAGTCCCGTTCATATATTATTATATACAACTATAGAAGTCGGGTAAGAGAAATGTTATTGCATGCGATCCAAGAGAATACCGGCGTAGAAATCGAAAAATTTAAACCGTCATTGCATCGCCACAATGGTATAATATTGAACGTGCATCGTTAGTTATTCTCTGCGGATGTTCGTATGGTATAGCAATTAGGTAAGTACTTGGACACGAATATTACGGAATTTCATGTGGTTTTTCATTTAGGTAAAAAACTGGGGCACAAATATTATAGAGGTGTATGCATTTTTTATGCAAACTAACCTTTTAAACTCGCAAGCAAGTACCTATACGTATATAAATGTATTATATTGTTAAGCATTTCCTTGGGTTGAACGATACCAAAAATAAAAGGTTACCCGGGAGCAGTGATTTTGATACCACTAAAAATTGGAAAAGTGTGTACAGCGACCGAGTGAGGGGATGTGTAAAGAAAAATGAAATAAACGTGCGTTTAATACAGACGCGATAGCGATAGTGACTGTAAAATGATGACATTTGTTTCATGTTTCCGGAAAAGCTCATCAGTGGTGGACATAGACCTCATATTCTATCGACGAATGTAATCTTGAGCGTGTGGACACGTCGACTACATCTCTGTTTCCATTGTTGATATCTCGTTCGTGTATCGCGCGAACGAATGAACGAACGCCAAAACTACTCGTCGATAACGTGAAAACGACGCAGAAAAGTAGCTGATGGAAGTTTTTTTTAAACGTATAGAATCAAAATACGTCACCGTACGTGACAATTATTACTATTATGGCAATCTCCTATACGGTTCACACCTACATATTTTTGTAGCGGGACATCCTCCCGAACGGTCATTACTATTATTATTACTACTATTATTATTATTACTATTATTATTATTATTATTATTATCGTTAAGTAGTAGTCTAGCGACATCCCGGCGATGATGTAGGCCGTGGCGATCGTCGCTTGTTGTATTCTTTTTATTTCTGAATATTATTAATTGTGTATTTATGCCAGGTGGTCCCGATAGTGGCGGGATACTGGTAAAGTGATGTGTATTTTTATAATTATTAATATAAGTGTGATATCGTCTTTTTTTTAGTAATATACAATAAATGTTCACTCGCATGACTATATGAGTATATTGTTCTTGAATTTAGTGCCCTCAGACCTACATATTATACATTCATACACGATGCACAAACATAATATAATATCTATTATTATATTTTATAGTGCAGTGGTGGCCAAATCGCGGCTCGCGTCTAACATTTTTAATAATACAATAATAGGTATCAATCCTTTTCCTGCTCTTCATATAATTTTTAATTTTATTGTGCGGCTTGTGAATCTTATAACTGGCCATCCGCATGTAATATATGTACTATTACTCTTTTAGTGCACTTTTACCTTCTGCAGCAACACCCTACGGCTGTGCTCATATTTATTCAACTTTTATTATTATTTTATGTATCATTATATTTCGAACGGAATGGAGTACGGAGATGGACAACTACTTTCTTGTCATGATGGGGCAGTGTTCGTTTTTATTTTTTGTACACATATTTTTCAGATCCGAACGTTGTATTATAAGTTTGTTGTCCTCATCGTTATCTTCGTCGCGGTTGACCAAACGCCCCTTATCCCAGCTCGAGCTGATTAATTTTTATTCGAAGATTAATTGGATTTTGGAAGGGGCTGGTGGCGGCGGCGAAAGTTCAGCTCTGCCGCTTTTAATTAAAACCCGCAAGGCGGAGGAAAACCGAAAATCTCGACTTACTTGCAAAGCAGCTCACTCGGAGTATAATTATAAGTACGACGGTGGTGGTAGAACAGCAATTTTCGTGGTTAAGACGTGCGCCGTGGTCTTAAAGTCGCGGTTTTTATATCATTACTTCTCTCTCTCCCTCTCACCATCTCTGTATCGCTCACTATTTTGTTGTTTTCGTCGTCGTCGAAACCGACACCACCGCATGCACCCGCCCATCGCTATTAGCGTCAATGTTAATTATACACTTCCGGAACACGGGTAATTAAAGCGCTATTATTTATTTCTGGTTTATCCCACCGCACACCCTTTGAAAGATCCCACCAGCTCTTCGGCGCATGATTTACTGAACGATATAAGCGTACCATGGGTCAGTTTAAGGGGGTCGATGGGCCTTCGCCGTCAACAGGTAACGTTATTATTATTTTATTTTTATATTCCTCCGTTTAAAAACACGTATAATATAATAAATTGCAGAGCTTGGAGGCGGGATTCACCCAAGATAATTTACGTGACGCGTGGCGGTAATAATAATAAAATGAGATTCGTAAAAAAATCCCGAAATATTATTATTGCATTATGCACGTGAATTATATACTCGTTTCGTTGCCGGCGTATGTTCGCCGTTATTATTGGATCATAATAATAAAAATAAAAACCCCCCGCGTACCGTAACCCAATGGACCGGAACACCGTGGAATATGTCATCCATATGGCATATTTATATATTATATTATACGTACAAAAAAGGGTGCGAGTACGAAAATATATTTCACCGCATATCGATGTGCTCGTAAAAAAAATCGATTGGAAAACTCTTCGACTAGAACGCATCAGTGGACTGTAAAGGAAGTAATAATGATGATAATAATAATAATAATTTATTACCCGTATTCGGCCAATCGAAATGGTTAATTAATTGGCCTAATATGTTTCGATTTTTTTTCACGTGTATACCGGTGGACGCCCGTTTTTCGTTTGAATAATCGATTGTAGAGCGTAGATGATAATATTAATTATATCCAATTGTAATATTCATAACCACACCATGCTTTGAGGACAAGTATAGGCTATAAAATAAAACAGTTTTAAAATATTAAATTAATATAAAATAATACGAAAAAAGTAGGTAACTGAACATTAAGTAATAGTTGCTTGAAATAGATAATACCAGTATCAACCATTAAAGCTGATTTTAAATTACTTAGTAATTTAATTATATATTGAACTCATATATACCATTATAACATCATAACCTTCTATGAAAAAACAATTTTCGGGATTTAGCATTGGTATATTTAACTTCATTTGGGTCATAATATTAAAAGAAGTATATGTAAAATAAAAATTAAATGGTTGTTAATTTTAACAAATATATTGCTTCATAATTTTTTTATAGATATTTACAAATATTTAGAATTTTTAAGGTAATTTTTAAGGACAACATAATTCAACTCATAATATTATAACGACCATAAAATGAAAAATATAAACACAATATATCGCCTTATGGATCTGTCCGATAATAAATTATCATATAATATGTATATCGTAAATCGTAATAGAATATCTACTAACTATATTAGTTATTACATTAAAGTTTTTATGAAGAACATTCAATTTTACAATAATGTCCTTTGTAGCTTTATTTAATTTTAATTTTACATTATAAATAAGTAAGACTGATACAAAAACGTTATAATGACTTGCAGTTTTATAAAAATAAAAACATACTACCTGCATTATAACCCGTAATATTTTAATATAAACTTACAGATTTATCTGAGCTCCATTACGCGAAGTAATAATAAGTATTTAAGATCTTAATAATGATGCTTTATTTTATAATCTTCTTAAAAGAAGAATTCCTTTTCTGAAAATTACACCTTTACTTTTAGTTACTAACTTTTTCACTTTTAATTAAGTATGAAGCGGAAAATACCTGACAGTCGTGTAATGTTAAAATAAAAATGTTCTAACATTATGACATTATTGTTGTGAACGCGTTTTGCACGTTTATGTACCTAATAATGTCACAGCGTTTTACATTTTACTATGACTATAGTATTATTATGATTTAAGTGTTTTTAATAGTAATTAGACTTTATAACGAGTATAAAACTAATTTATAAATTTTGCAAGACGATGTCAAAGAAAACTACAGTGAAACGTCGTTTATTATGACGTGATATAATAATAACAATAAATTAATAATATTTACAGGAAATTAAGTTTAATAATTATTAATAATCGTCAAATGACACGTTCGTAAGATTTTAGTCTGAACTACACGAAAAACAGCATGAACATAAATGCCAAGTACATAGTATTATATTGTCTTACATTTATCTACAACTATCAGTATTTTTGATTATTTAAAGACTAGCTGTAGCGCCCGGTTCACGATGGATTTATTAAAAATGTTTGTTAAGTGTGTTAATATTACTTACGATATAATATATATTATAATTTGAGAATTTCTTGAAAATACTCGCAGGCTATGAAATATTACCGATAGAACAACGTAGACGTGCACAATATGATAGGTTGGAGTGTTAAAAAAAGGCTTTTTTTAGGTACCCTCTATAGTTCAGCACCTTCATCGGGCTGTATAAAATTATTATGGTATTTATGGCGATGACCAGATCAGTTTCGGAGATCACATCACAGCGACCAAATGTGTCCACGACGAACGGTTAGCGGGTGACCCAGATATTATTAAAATCATATTAATATATAACCGAGAACTCTTTAGATGCCGCGTGTCGTCGTACGAAGAGGAGAAAGAAAAACAAACGCCTACTTTAACAAAATATGCTCGATGTATATAAATCTTCGGATTCTATTTATTCTAACAGTGACACAGTGTATTACAATAATATACGGAAATACACGATTTCGGGACGTGTCCTTCTAATATACGACGTGCGAGGGCTATATGCGTACAACATATTATTATTATTATAAACAATCCGCCGCGGTAATCGGGTGTTTTACGATCTGTTTTGCTCTCTTTCGGGACCCACCACCGGCTCGTCTTGTCGAGATTTATAAATCGCGTTGATCTGATTTAATACGTCCGCCCGGGCGATAAATTCATTTGGACGCCCGTAAATAGCTCCGGCGGCCGGAGAAGTGCCGTTAAACTGAGCGTCTTTCACCTGACATGTATTATTATATTATTGTTGTAACAATGTAACGACCGACTTGCGACTCCGCCGTGAGTCACGCGTGTCATTCATCACGACATTTATATATACACGCACTCAGGGTGATTTACAGAATTACACATATATCACATTATTTTTAAACATCGTATTAGATTTTATACGATTATGTAACTGTTTTAGATTCTGAGAAGAATCATTCTTCATCAGAAGAAGCAGAATGTATTGATTTTATAGTGATGTGTGTTTTTTTATGTCTGTCATCACCATTTGGGGCAGTAAAACTGTTTCTATTTTTTCAACAGAATATTGTTCGATGGGAAAGTGAATCTTGTTAGTGCATTTAGGAGATCAAAATGTGAAATTACAAAAGCACAGGGAAAAATAAAACTTAAATTAAGGAAAAACGGGCATTTATACGCAAAATTGGTTTTTGACAAAATCAATTTTGGTTTTTGGTTTAACTCTAAAACAAATGGCTATAGACACATGACATTTTCACGGAATGTTTAAATTAGTAATTTTTATACACGATAAAATGTTAAAATATATTATTGGCTTGTTTAGCGCTATTTACGGACAAATTCAGTTTCTAATTTTTAGTTTTTTCTTACATAAGTAGGTATCAATAAAATTTTATTCGTTGGCCGTTGGGTCACAAAGCTTGACAATTTAATACAATGCTCCGAATATATTGTTTCAATGAAGAATGATAGTTGATAAATATTTAAAATACAAAGTCACAGTTTTTTTTATAAGCATTTCAAGTTCGAAATTTGACAAAAGGCATAAAAATCACGAAAATGTGGAATTATTTTGAGTTAGAAATGCATAAAAATTTTCTTTTTAAATCTAGGATTTAAAAATGTAGTTTAATATTCCTTATAAGTTTGTCTATCTGTATCAAAAAAAAAAAAAATGCTCATAAGAAAGTCCAATTAAATTTTTATGAGCGTTTGAAGTTTTCAAATTTTTACATTATTGGATTTCTCATGTACCAATTTTCTTATTTTGTTGTAATTCAATAACGGATATCCGTAAACACTTTAAATGTATATAATATGTTTATTTTATCAATTCGTATACCTATTTTTTTTCTATAAATGTCAATTAAATTTTATTTTTTGTGTCAAAAAGCGTGAAAATTTAATACAATGCTTCTGATATACTGTTACAAGTATGTTCCGTGCAAGTAGGTTCCGTGTAAGTAGGTAATTCTATAACCTAAAACTCTCAAAAATATCTTAAAACTTGAAAACGTAATCATATAACAAATAACCAAGAATAATTATTTTAGTTATTTATTATTTAAGTTATTTTGTTGTAATTTTATAATATTAATTCAACTTACCGGCTACCCTATTATGATAATAAGTAATAATAATATAAATATAATATAATAATAATAATAATAACAATGTATTATAATAATATGTTATATAACATAATATAGTTCAGAATCGTTTTTCGAATACAATGATATTATATCATTGAATTCAAATTTAATACCATCCTTTATACAGTTACCCACTTATGACCTACTGTACAGCAGAGTGATATCAACTTAGGTATCCGCTATTTTTACAATATTAAAATATAAGGCTGTTATACCATCTTTGCTCAAAATCGTATTTCGTATGTAATAAGTACATTACAGTACGTACCTTCTCAATGACGAGATACAGTATCTAGTTGATACCTACTGTTCAGCACAGTGGTTACCTACTTCCACCTTTTTATTTTATTTAGGTAGGTCAGTTAGTATGTTAGTAGTACCTTTATATTGTTATATTAATGGTAATGCTTTTTTGTAAGTATCAATTATTTAAGATTTAATACAAAGACTATCAAAGTTATTACAAAGTTACAACAATAATTGTTTTTAACTTTAAAAAAAATATCAAAAATAGTGAAATATACATTTTTTAATTACGTAAAAATTACGATGGTTGAAAATTATTTTTCAGTTAGATATATAAAAAAAAAATTACTGGAGCGCATTTTTTGAGTTGACTCACGATTTATTTTTCAATGAGACTTCTTTCTTCCACCCTTCTCTCGGGGGCGTTCAGTCCTCATATTATGTCGTCTATGAGATATCTCGAGAACTCAGCCCTGCAGTGGCTTTCCATGAACATTTTCCACTCTCCAGACCTCCACAAACACACTCAATCAACTGGTCGTATATATACGTCACGTTTGGCAGAAACTGACATGTGGTAGACCGAACGACAATCGTTTCTACTTCCTATGTTTAACAGTGATGGGTGCATGCACCATGCACTCGACCGCTAGATGTCACTATATACTGTTCCATGTAAGTAAGTGATACAACTACTATTGCATACACAGAATATATGAGTGGCATAATACTATGTCTATAAAATACTATATCCATGAACATTAAACAAAGGACAGTGAATTGTGCATAATATTAAAAAAGTGTCCCGGAATTATCGCATCCACCAAAAATCACGTCGGACTACGGTGATGTCGTTTTTACATGTACTACATAGGACGTTTATTGTGTTTTTATTAAATCTAAATGATTAAACTTATGAATAATTATTATTACACAACATTTTTTATTTTGCAACGAGAACACCTCTTTTTGACTGTAAATTATTAATAGCAGATAGTTTATTTGAAAACGAACACATTGCTGAAGTGTATGTAAGCGAAACCCCTAGGTTTTAAAAAAACTGCTTAAAAAGTTTACTCTTTTGAGTACCTACCACCTAAGTGTAAAAACAGAATTGATCTAGACATATTATGTTAAAGATCAATAATTTACTTCTTTGTGCATTTTTGATTATACCTAAACCTGTAAAATAATATTAATAATAATTGTAGTGGAGCAAGGCTGGGCAAGTTAACGATTTTTTTTAACTCGTTAAGTTAAGTAATTTTAAAGTAATAAAGCTAAGTTAATTTAAAAGTAACTCATATTTTTTTTGTTAACTTGTTAAATTAAAAGTTAACTTAGTTGTAAGTTAAAATTTTCTAATTTGTAAAAATAAAAAATTCCAGATACATAACATGGTAGTATAATATTATATAGTTCATCTGTATATACAAAGCTATTCACCCATATCTGTAAGAATTTATGGGAAATATAAATTTTACAAATTTAATGAAATGCCAAGAAGAAATATTAAATAAATAATACATTACATTTAAATAACAAAGATTGACACATTATGTATTAGGTATAATGTATACACATAATTATAATTGTATTACTTATTAGTTTTCCATATTATTGTAGGCTTCACTAATAAAATGTTTAAGTTATTATTTATTTAACTCGGCATTGTTGTATGCTGGTTATTAAAGCATTTATTTAATAATGGAAAAACGTTTGTGACAACATTTGATATCCACTTCAAGAAAGCGATTATCTTTATAACCTACCTTGGAAAACATTTATAATATAATATTGTTAATGATAAAAGTGCAGTTAGATATTATATATCCGATATGGATATAAAAATTATTTTTCATATTATTTTCGTCTATAGGAAATTCATATTAAAATAGTAAATTATAAGTAAACAAAAAATCTCGTTCCAAAATTTGCACTATTCTTCGGACGAAAATTAACTTAATTTAGATACTTTTGAATAAAATCAATTTGAAGTTAACACGTTAATCTTAAATAAAGTAACTTATTAAGTTAAAAGTTAATTTGAAAAAAAGTAACGAGTTGATCAACTTAATTTTAACTTTCAACTCGTTAATGCCCAACCTTGTACTGAAATACCAACCTGTGGATGGGTTGATAATCTTATACCTAAACTACATTTAAACAATGAAGTCATAAATTCCAATATTTCCAAATACACCTTGTATAATATAACAATATGGTAGGTACTTCTGTGGTGCATAATATTATTTACCATTTGGATGCAATGCAATTTACTACTATATTATCCATACTGCGTACCTACACGTTATACAGTCACAATAAACGAATTGTCGGACCGAAAATATATTATGCGTGCGACGGGTACCTACCTAAATATAATATATACATATTATGCTATATGAAGCAAATAATAGCAATATACGCCACGAATAAATATCAATACTCGCCGTGTAAGCGAACGACGCACGTCTATACGGTGGCCATCAATTATTAGATTAACGAGGATTTACGAGGTTTACTCTTATACAACAACAACAACAACACACAATATGTATATATATATATATATATAGGCGGGTAAGTATTATATTATCATACTATATAGGTATATGTGTTTATATATTGATAGATAGATTAAAAACCGTACGCGTAGTTACCGCTATTATTATCATGTACCTACACTGCAGGCACTCGATTATTGCTGAGGATTAATAGGCCCAAAAGACCAGCTCGGTATTAAAGTCTCCGACATGAATTATGTATAGGTACTATAGAGGATTTTTTAAAGGCACATTTTACATTGCCTATACTAATTACTCAATTAAAAATGCAATTCGGCATTAACTAAATTGTCATTGTATAATATCATATTGGATGATTCTTTAAAAGGTAAACAATGATTTTTTTTCTCGAAAAGCTTAACGTTTTTAAAAAATATATTTTTTAGATTGTATTTTAAATCAAAGCAATACGACATTTTTGAAAAACAATTATTGTTTATTAATTATTATTATATTGTAGTTTTTGATTTGTTTTTTTAGTAGCAGCATGCATTTTTTATTTATTACATATTTCAAAATAGAATATTTTTTTGAGAATTAAAACTTTTTCAAATTTAATTTCAAACGAGTAAATAATAATTGGTATTAACTTGGGTATTTAAAGTATCTGATCCGAATAACAGTGAACCAACAATTTTAAAGGGTACCTTCACATGTTCCACTCGAATACGAACATTCAAACTTTAAATACCTATTTATTAGTTGTAACTTATAACTAATTACCTTCTCGCTCGGTATTTATAATAGATACTTATAGACTTTTGGATAACTAGGTGGGAGGGGGTGGTTCTAGGACCCAAATTTCGTACGGGTATAAACATAATATATTTATAACCAAGCTATCCCAACCTACACTTCCTAACCACAACATTTGTTTTGCCTTACAGTTCAAATATGAAGAACAAAAAAGTATAGATTTTTTTTACTATTTTAAGCAAAATTGAATGTGCTTTATACTGAACATATTATATTATTAAACTATTCTTTTATAATTTAAGTGTAAAACATCATACAAAAATTAGGTACTTATGAAATTAGTGACAACGTCAAATGTATACTGATAAGCTTAAAAACAAAATTATTTTAAAAAGTTGTAAAAATTAATGAACTATTTTCATTCTTTCGACAGGTAATTCATTACTTTACTCATCAAAACGACAACGATATTGAACTTTTTAACAAGTGAACATCAAGCAATTTGGTATGGGCAATACAAATCGCCACTGATGCGAGAGTACCCGAAAACTTAAAAATCAGAATTTGAACAAATACATAATTCAAACATATAAAAGTCGGTAGAATATGTATAACAACATTTTGTATATATCTATATGTGATTGTATCCAATATCTATTCTAACCGTCTAAAACGATGAAAATACGAATCAGGCGCATATATAGATTATGTTATAGTAGCTCTAGACTTGTATATAATTTATTTTCAGTATATTTTTAAGTCGAATAACAACTAAAAAACATGCAACATTTAGTAACGAAAAATATACCACAAAAAACATTCTATTTAATCGGTTATATCGAAACGGACATTTTCGATAGGTATATTATGTAATATATTATAATACGCAAACCATGTATACGTACACTCGTGCTCAAATTTATAACCCATGTGCTGAATGATGAAATTCATTGGGGAATAATGATTTTTAACGGGATATTAATTAAAATGTCACGTCTGAAAATATCGCCAACAGATGTGTGCGCGTTTCCGAACCTATGAAAAACAATATATTTTCTATACGTCAAGGAAATAAATTGCTTGGAATTTGTATATTATAGCTGCAGGTGGAATTTAGACCGCCACTGCTATACTAAATCATTATTATGTCTGCAAGCTGAAGAAAAAAAAATTTAATTCGAAAGCGTTGAATAAGAGGAAAATGTGAATGATATACATAATAATATAACGAGTAGGTATACATATATAGCATTAAAAAGCATAATTTGCTGGTAGGAGTTTGATTTTTAGTTTGAAAAAATACGTATAAAATTGGTATTATAGTGAATAAACATTTGTGTCTATTTACGGCGTTAACTATAAATATTATCATCAATATAATAGATGAATAATATTATAATGTTTTGATGACAACAATTGTATATGTTACTGTTAAAGTATTAAACCAGTTATTTTATAATTTAACGTAACATTCTAATTAAAGTGTTTACATTCAAATTATATAAATACTTTATCTCGAAAATGCATAAAATAACTAGTTATATTATAGAATTACAGATAGTGAATGGTTAAAGTGTTTACATTTTAAATTAATAATTAGTTTAAATGGATAAACGAATATTATTAATATTAATTGATATTATAAATTATTCTAAAAAAATTCTTAAAAGATTAAAAAAAAATATTTTATACAAGATTGGTTTTGGATCTATCTTAGTCATGTTTATAATTTTTTTTTTATACTGCGTAACAATGAATAACAATTATATTATCTACACTATTTGTCAAAATTAGTACACGATTGATTTTGGTGACATTTTGAATTGCACAAAACACCATTTTTACGGCATATACATCGATTAGTGGTGCATTTAGTGTTACAAGTACATTTAAAAAGACCTTGTCCATTTCCAATTGATTGTTCTGTAGCTGCAGAATTTATTTAGGACACAGTTATTAAGAATATTCAAATACTTAAAGCCTTGTTTTTTATGTTCCATTAAGGGGATTCCACCCAGTGATTTTCTGACTTGGTTTTACACGCGCGTTGCATAGGATTTTAGTGTGTTCTTTGCCAAACATAACGATTGATCTAATAAGGTGATGAGAATTTTGAAAACAGATTTGAATTTTTCGTAAAATATACTTGATATCGACTTTACCACATTTTTATACTATCCCCAAATTCCTAAAAACGTCGTATTAAAAAAGGGTAGTTAAGAAATTATTGTTTTATTAAATTTTTGTAGAAGTTAAAATTAAAAAATCAAAAATAAGGAAAAGTCGATTTAAAGTAGACTTGACTATAAATTCAAAATTTTTTTCGATTTTTAGAATTCTTATCGCTTTATTATAGCAATTGGTATGTTTTATAAAGGACGGGCATTATGTCACGCGTGTGGTAGACAAAAACAGAAAATCATGGTATCAAATCCCCTTAATTTTAACTTAAATTCACGAACCCACCATCATCTCAAAACTCAAACTGTGATCATTGAAACTCATTCTATGCAACCCCATCATGATGGATGGACCTTAGACATGTACCATCATTACATTATTAATTTTTCTTTGTTTTCTTTGTAAAATGACATAGGTACATTATCTTAAAAGATAAAAAAAATCTTAACGATTGTTGATTATTAACGGTATAAATTACTTGTGGGTAAAAGTGTATATTTGATTGACACTCTTTTTGTTCATGTGGATTAGACCTTAACGGTGATACCACATAGTAAAAGAAAACTCGCATATTTTATACCTCATGCATTTAAATGGCATCCGATGTTGTCGTTTTAGGCGCTGAGGTGGTGAGGAAACTTGCACACAAACTTGCTAAATTAATTAATAATCTACAATGTACATTATCGTATTCATGTTTGTGTTTACCTAAATATTATCATGTTTACAAAGCACTCTGAAAGCACTAGGCAATAGATTTAAAACAAAAATACTTATTCATTTATTGTAACTTAATTACTAATAAGTCGTTTTTTTTATTTTATTTTTTATAAACCTAACCATTTCATAGGCTCTAAAGCCCTATGTCATATTTGTAATATTACATTTAAAAACAATTATTCAGTAAATATAATAACTTAGTAGTACCAATAGTATATAATATGTCCTACACAGAAGAAAAATAATTTAGAAACAACACGCTAGTCGTTTCAGTTTGATTTAAATAAATAAAAATGTGAAAAAAAACATCTACCTATATTATAAAGGTAGATTCTACTTTGAAAAAATAAATAGTTTGTAAGACTACAGAATAGTCTTTATATAATATAATGACGTAAAATAATAATGATCTTTAAGTACACCTTTAAAAACTCCAAAAATTGGGACTCAAATAATTTTATAATTCAAACACAACAACAGTACGAGCGTCTACATAAAATCTTCCAATATTATATTATTTATTTTGCCTTTTATATTTTATTGTTAAACGTTATAATAATACGATATAGAACAATATTATATATGATTTCGAATAGATAAAATAAATCGTATACTAAACAACAATCATCCTTTACACATGGATGTGTAAAAAAAAAAATCCGAGGGGAACGATTTGGTTTACACCTACTTACATTCTGTATAACATATTTGATTGAAAAATCACCCGTTCTATCGGTATATATTCGTTTAACCCAATTTCTGCGGTTCACTGCGGTCGAAACGAGTTTCTTTCCAGAGAAAAAAAATATCCCCCAAACTCCCATTATGCGCGAAATAGAAAATCACTTTGAATTACATGCGCACATTTGACCCTTTTCGGTGGAGCTTGAGGCGTCGAAACGCACCGGTAAAATCCGACGAGAAACGGTAGGCACTACGTGTATATATTGTAAATATATAAATATATATATATATATTAAACAGAGAGAGAGAGAGAGAGAGAGAGAAAGCACGGTTCGCGACGACAACGAATTTTCGTTTTTTTTTTTTTTAAATAGGTTCTGTCGTCGACACCCGGCAAATCTTCTACACCCACCACCGAAGGCGGGAAACCGTGCGTATAGTACCGGAAACGGAAGAGATTATCTAAACGGAATTCGTTTCCATGCACATATAGTATACCTGCTACTTTACCTATATAGTAACACAATACAGACCTGCCGGTTGCGTACACCAACCGGACTCACAATAATTAATATCGATTTATGAAATAAAATATTTATCGAAGCGTTTTACATTTTAGAAATAATAGGTATAATATAATATTATATAAATTATAAATACGTCATGTGTAGAAAATAAATTCCATATTCTGAATTCCCAGATGCTGTGTTGTTGATGATTGTTATGACGTCGTACCTGTCAGACAGAACGTTTTATCGTTTATATGTGGTGTATGCAGTGTGGTGAATACGACAACATAAAATAATTTATATGATACTTCTTTATTCGTTTGATCGTAGTCAATAGTTACACGTTATTTCAAACTTAAATGCGGATGTGTATAAAACTTTATAGGGGGGGTGGCGATGGCGACGTAATATGTTTTACGCACGTAATATTATGATTCACTGAATCTTAACATATAATTGATATTTAATATTTAATTAAATGTTTGATTTGCTTATGTATTTATTAATAAATAATTAGTTATACATAACAACATAAAATTATGATAATAATTAATATTAACATGGTTTTAATCTAACTTTAATATTATATTCAATGTTTATATAGAAAATATTTTAGGAAATTAATCTGCTTTGTACAGGGTAATTAAATTATGAATAGAGTTACAATTTGATATGAAAAAGGCAATTACAGTTTTACCGATAGAGTAGAAAATATGATGGTGAGATAAAATAAGGATAAATAATAAAATGTTAGAATCGAGTGTGTTTATCATACATTTTTCTAAAATAGAATGTTTTAAGCCATGATTTTTAAATGATATGACTGATAAGAGAGATTACCATCAAAATAACCACTTAGTGTATTTAGATCATAGTATGTTCGTATGTTATGAATAATATTAAAATAATATCATATCGTATAAATCTAGTACTTACAAATCTTTGTACATAAAATACAGGATGGATTTACTTATTATTGCACATAGTCACTATATTATTATGTTTATTAATAATTAATACGCGTCCAAAAATTTGGATAGGTTTAAAATGTATTTATATATAAAGTATTTAGCTATTTAAAAAAAAATGTGATACCTAATGTAACTTATAGGTACCGCGTTTATATCATTATACCGAGAAAACGTCTCTGCAAAGAATCTGCAGAGATCACCGCAGACGCCGCTCTCTATAAATAATATATAATATATTATAATACAAGCAATACAAATAAACAATAGTCAGTGGATACTGCGATGCAATATTACAAAATATTATTAATTTATTATGACGTTCAGCTCATAAATCGTAAAAGATCGTATCGAGTATAAATAAAATCTAGAATGTTTATGATTTAGATGTGAGAGTGTATATAGGTGTAGTTTTCGGCAAACATCAGTGTACAATATTATACCAACGAATGATAAAGTTATAATATATATTATACATATATACGATCGATCAACAATTATCACGATTCACTCACGACTGGCTTGGTTACTCTAGGACGTGTAATCAAAAGTCCTTCCGATATTTTGTAATCGTATTTATATATACGTGCTCATGGCTTCCATACCTATATATAATATGTTGTGCCTTCATAAATTCTCGGCGCTTCTTATATATAATAGTATAATATATATTATATAACATCGAAAGGTTCATAAATCGTCTTTGAACTTAATTAGTCCGTCCGATTTTTGTCGTCCCGAGCGATTATATTTGTTCTTATATTATATTGCCGTCCGATAACGTCAAGGTTGTACATAAATCGCGATACGTCCGTGTATATATATCATAATATCATATACTGTACGAACATATATCGATATTCGACGCTTTTCTAGGTTTTTGTTCGTGTAACACGAGACGCAAACAAAATTATAAATTATAATTATATACGGATATAGGTAGTAAAAGTATAAGTTAACTTATCGTCCGGGTATACAAATATGAGGGTTTTTTCGACAGTTAATCGTAACCCGTACATTTGTAAAAACTACGAGCTATTTTTTTTTTATTGGGATACTTAAAAATTTATAAAATATAAATGTATTCTAAATATAAAAGTGGGAAGATTTATACGTGATTTCCATATATCATGTGTGAAAATATGCTTAAAGGAATAGGTGTTGTGATGCCTGTAAACAATTCTAAGGAGGTTGATAATTTGTATCCAAAATGTAATATTTATAATATCTTAAACTTAAAGATATCTTCGATTGTAATCTAACCAAATACAAATAGTTGGCCAAGTAAAAAAAAAATCATGACAACAACTCAATGGGCGCATTCATCTATAGATAATTACGGTATAATAATAATAATTTTATACCTATTGTACACAACCATCATGACATCGAAGTTAACAAATAAAAAGTCATCATCGTTAAGAAAAAACTGTATTTGTATGGTACTAAAATAAATAATACCTAACCTTGGTCTTAAATATCTAATAAACAAAAATATTTATTTATAAATGTCCTTACCTCATGGTAACAGCCCTAACACTGCCGTCGATAGTAGATTCTTCGATGAGAAGACTGCCATGTGGAACACAACAGGTGGCAATAAAATAATACATCGTCGATTGCAGATCGCAATGCGCTTCAAGATTTGAATTGGAAGCATAATAATATTAAAATAACATACTACATTTTAAGTTTATGATGACTGCTTATAAAAATGTATAATTTATGACACACTTAGAGATATTAAACTAGATAATGGAAAAAGACCAACAATTTCATTGGACAATATTTACATGTTTCTTCCTCGCCCGTATATTATACTATATCAGTATTCTATATTATAGTTTCGTTGACATATGAGTATAATAAAGACAATTTATCGAAAAATTCACTTTGCGTCATCATCAATATAATATATTATAAGCCTCATACGTACGTGTCTCGCGAAGTATTACCACTAACAACGACAGTAATACGTATATTATTTTATTTTTGAATAACGAAAATTTGGTCTGATTTACTATTTCCAATGTGAATAATAGATGTGAAGTAATTACATGATGTATAATATAATATCGAACATTAAAATATATGCATTGTACATTAATTGTACCTACAATCATTTCGTTTTCGGCGACTTTTTATTGTGTTTCGTTTTACTCACGACCACACGCCGTAAGTGTTATCAACCCACCGGAATCATTTTATCACCACTTTTAATATGTAAAACAATAATGAATAAAAGTTGACCACTTCGGCACTGCAGCTTGTTTCGTATATTGTGCACAAGCGTTTATATTATAATATTATTTATCACGTCTGTCGCGCATTATACCGCCGAAAGCGCACTCGCCCACAATTTATAATACTAATAATGGTAGTAGTATGGCCTTTTAAGTATACAAAATAATATGGAAAGTCGTTATTTTCTGTGCGAACCGCAACGAGATAATGTACGCGAGCGGGCCCTCGACTTGCCCTGATCCAGGGATTACGTCTGCGAGGAGGAAGCCTGAGTACGCACGCATATACAAACACATATGTAGGTGTATATATTATATTATATAAATATATATATATATAGAACGACGCCGAGGAAAAAGTGTTGGCTCTTCGGAACCCCATTTATATAAAGTAGCCCAACTCGCGAGTTAAAGGATTTCGGCTATGTTTTATGAGCTCGTAAAACGTTTTTACCGCAATACGACATACATTTATAAACACCCTTTTAATTAAGCACACTCGCGGAGTTTTAAATAATATATTGTCGACATTTCTCGTTTCAACGGCGGAGCACAATATCTCGTTATTACAAATATTCATATTATAATAAAAGGTACAGCGTATACAATACGTGCAATGATATTTTTTTCCCTTGTTCGAACTAACTACCGAAAAAGGTCACCATAGTGTATATTAAATAGTTAGAATGTTCAGCATCAATCGCAGATCATTCTCCAGCTGTATTTCCGTTGCACCAGTTTTACAAGTGTGGTGTAGAAAGACCAGTTGGCCGTCGTCCATATTGCGTAGACCACATATTCGTGGTCCTGCCACGTCCTGCAGGGTTAGGTTAGATTAAGGTAACCTACCAGTGTACCTCATCGTTCTGCATGTGACTTTTATGCACGGCCGGAGATCGCTGGTCTAGAAGTTCCATGCTTTTGAGCTGAGGAATTGAAGTTCTGGTTTTAAGTGATAAATTAAACCGCACACATCATCATTGCCTATTACAATATATTTATATTTGACGTTTGACGTAAACTGCATTGTATAAAAATACAGTGTTCAAGTTAAAAAACGTATTTTAAAAGTGTTGAAATGACGTCTAAAATCGAATTACAGTTTTAGAACAAAGTGAGAGACACTAATTTACGTATACGCAATGTAAGTACGACGTCATATTATATTGCAGTAGGCATTTATTCAAGACGTGCAGGATTATATTTCTTAAGTACGACGTCACCGCCACACTGTACGGAACGTCAATATTATTACTATGCAAAAAGGCGTCTTAGACGGGATTCATTAATAGCATTATGTTTAACGCATAACTTACCCGTTGAGTGCGCGTATAATATGCGAGTGAGGATTATTAAGTCGTAGATATTATGATAATAGTATAAAACATACATACATACGTCATACATACATAACTACGTATACTTTCAAGATGTCGACCGATATTGTTATAGTTTAAAAAACGTTTTTCCTCCTTTATTAGACAAACATTAATATTATAATACATTGTAATAACTCAGTTTCGTATCGATATTGTGTTCAATAGAGAATCGTTTTCATTCAAAATTTATTTCCGCCATTCAAATGGCTACCTACATTATATTTTATGAGGTAAACTTTTGAAAACAATAATATTATTATAATAATATATTTATAATGTTTTTTATTCAGCCAGACGCTGTACGGTAATTTACGAAATGTCGGATTTGGATATAAATTTGTTTTTAATTAATAATCTTAGTATGCATCTTGTAATACTAGTGTCATGTCACAGTACGACTGGATTATATAAAAATAATTTGATTTTCAGAATATTATTTTAACAATAATAATAAATTATTATGATCACGCGGCGTCTCTGATAGGCAATTCGGGTACACGCCAGCCAAGAGTGCATATTATTATGTATTATTATTCTCTTACATCGTAAGTCAATATTATGATTTAAGGACATACTAACCGAATTACCTTACACGAAAATATAAATAAAACGTTATTACGAAAAATGCTTCGAAGTCGAAACTCTCACATCCAAAACTCGAAATGACTTAACATCGTCGTTCTGATGTCGTGAATTTTCGGAAAATTTATTTTCGATTATCCCACCAAAGTGACAATGGCGTTATCTATTATTCTGTAACAATCTTAGTCTCCCGGCAATTCATAATAATACTGTTAGCTCCTTATGTACCTCGACTCCGGGTACATAATAATATACAATAATATGAATATCAATTTGAAACATTATTTTTGATAGCTTGAAAGATTATACTATTATAGATAACACAAAAAAATTACAATAATATAATATTATAATATACTATATCGGACATGGCAGATATTTATAATACTATAAGAGGTATGGTTTAAGTAGGTTACACTATAACGTATAGGTTGCACTATACGTAAAATGGCGTAGACAACACAGTCATCGTTTGAAATCACATTTTTCATGTCGTTTCGTTTTAGTACCGACGTCGCCGTTTCAAAGACGAGTGTGCGTCGTCGAAGAATAAAAATCGTCAGAGAATGACGTTATTATAACGTTGCCGAACGGCGCGGAACGGAAAACCATAAGAGACCGTCCGCGGGAAGAATACAATATTATATTGTATAAATACATATATATATAATATATAGGTCGGTACTATACGCTCGAAGACGTCGACTATAGTGATAACAAATGATAATAATAATAATAATAATGCTCATACACGGGCGCACATTAACCGTACACGTCGTCGTCGCGGCGCTGCGGTTTTCCGTCAAATATTCATGAACGCATTTTAACGCACACCCGGACGTCTGCAGTGTATATAATGCACGACCCCCGGGGCCCTCCCTAATAACACACACGAGGCCGCGAAACCGGAAGGGTTCCTTTGGTTTCCCGTGCCAAAGTTGCACCCACATCCACACCCACACACCCACGCGTAGATGACGTGTGCGCGCGTACCGCTACGGAATTATTCACGTGTTTAGATAAGCAATTCGTCATCCGAATGGATGTCGACACTCATTGGCATCGGATGACTTGGCTAGAAAGTTTCGCCTCACGTATACGCATATATAAATATGTGTATAACGTATATAATACATACACGTATGTTATGTGCGAGACTGCGACGAATGATTATATTTCCGCGTAATGTATGCCGCGCCCGAACGTCGTGTGTTATTATAATATGCACCCCACGCGTCGCTCTCCCGGTTTTAAATAACAACAAGTTTGGCGACACCGAGTCGGGCCTCTGTATACAGATATTATATACATATATATATGTACCTAACCGTATTGTAACCTAACCTATATACATATATATATATGTATAGGCACTTACACGCGTATATGTATATGTGTGTACACGACTGTATTATTACACGTAAGCGCGCAGAACTCTCGTCCGACGCTTCTCATTATTGTTTTAAACGCGCGACTTCCGGGTTTTCGATTCTGTAATTGACAACCATACCGAGCAAACTGATTGACTGTTTTATATATTATGTAGAAGCGCGGTATACCTGCTATAACACCTATACATATATTACATATCCATGATTTAAAGAGTGATTATTTTAACAATATACCTGTATATACATACCACCAGTTGTCTCGTAAGGTATTGACTTTTTTGAAAATTTTACATTTCTCTATTACCCAATGATATAGAGCGATTATTACAAAATATTATTATTGAAAAAGTTTAATTTTTACTAATTTTTTTTTTGTTATCGTGTATATATTTTGTAATCAATTTCTATTATTTGAGTGGCAACGTATGTTTTATATCTCACATCCGGGAAGAAAATATTTTTCTAACGAGAAAAAAGTTCGAATCGAGTATAATAGTTTATTTATAACTTATAAGTAATATGTAATATAATAATACAAGAAAGTAAGAAAATGTATTTCAATTATACATTTTTAGCACTGGTATAATCTGCATAAAAAAGCATAGTAGGGTTATGAGTCGCCTTGCAACCACGGGGGAGAACATGACGTTAGTTTAGTATAATAATCACAGTAGGTATATGGTGCCTCCACGACCTATGGTCGACTTACAATTGTCACACAAGCGTGCTCAACTGCTCAAGAGTGTTCCGAGAACTCGAGTCGCTAACGCAAGTTTACTATACCTATATGTATGTATATAATATTATATATGTACTCCGATATACCAATCCTTCACTAGTTCAAGTACTTCGATTTGAGTTGTAAGTAAAACTTATATTGGTACGAGAAAAGTACAACTCGTACTTGTACATGTTTACCGTCTCGTTTTTTTTTTTTTTTTTTAATTACGACTGTTGCGTACGACATTAAAAATTTAAAGATTATAAAACGTGCATTACTCCAATAGATTTGCATCCGTATAGGTTTGTAAGCGCGTATGTGTGTGTGTGTGTGTGTATAGTACACTGCGTGACCTGAGGATTTAATTGGTTTTTAAGTACAAATGAATAAAAAATAAAGGGGCAGTCGACCGGATACGTTCGAGGATTATTGAATAATTAAACACGGTCACCGAACAATTCAATCACTATTGAAATCGTTGATTTTAAATTGCAAGTGAATGTGACTTTATAAAAAAATTTAAAAATAAAGAAGAAAATTCCATCTGCGCGTAATATATAATATAATACATGTCCTCAACTGAGGATATAATATACACTCAATGAGCGCTCAAAGTGCGCGTACGTAATTGGAATTCAATGTGAGCGAGCGTAGAACATATTCCCACGGTGTACCTATAACTAGGGATCAAAATTTCGGAAAATTTCCGGAAAAATTCGGGAAAATTTCGGAAAAAAACAGTTTTTTTCCCAGAGCCCCGGAAAATATTGAAAAATTGGGAAATATTCAAATTATATATTTCCGAAAAAAACCGAAGTTTTCGGAAAATTAAAAAAAAAAGTATATTTCGGAAAATTTCCGAACAGACTCAAAGAAAATATGGAAAATTTAGAGAAAATTAAAATAATATATTTTACGCTTAAAATTATTTTAAAGTATATTTAAAGTCCAGTATTAACATTCAACGACCCAACGGTATTATCATTTATCATTTATCAATTATCATTTATCAATACTGCGCGCGACGTAGTGCGTAGTGCGTACGATCGGTTATCATAAATTACTGTACTATATTATTGGATATTTGTTGATTGATCTAAAAATAACATTACCCACATTACCCATTATATGTATTTTAGTATTTATGTCATAATCTTTGAAGTCTGTAATTTTCCAAATAACGTTAGAGTGTTAGACCTTAGACCATCATCATTAGAAGTTAGAACGTATTTACTATTTATTATTATTTTTATATTTTTAATATAAGTATAAACATTAAACAATAAAAAAATATACTGAAATACGTAACAATTAGTGACGTACGATTAAAATTGAAGACATTGGTGGGATACAGGCAACAGTTATCACTTATCATCCATACAATTTGACAATATTGATATTTGGTAATTGGTAGTTGGTACTATTCGACCGAATGTGATGAATTAATGCATTATCAATTGAGAATTATCTTTATTCTAATTTAATTTGATAGTTTCCAATGATTTCCATGATTTTTTTATCTTTATTCTTTTCAATTATTAAGAGAAAAAATATTTTATTTTCCAATTTTTCCGTAAAAAAACCCTGTTTTTTTCGGAAAATCATTTTTTTCTGGAAATTTTAAATATTACCAATTTTTCTCAATTTTTCCGAAAAAAACCCGGTTTTTTTCAGGTTTTTTTCGGAAAATCATTTTTTCTGGAAATTTTAAATATTACCAATTTTTCTCAATTTTTCCGAAAAAAACCCGGTTTTTTTCAGGTATTTTTCGGAAAAACTTTTTTTTACGGAAATTTTGATCCCTACCTATAACAATATATTATATTATCATACGTAAAATGACTTAAATTATTACAATATTTAAAGTCGTGTAAACATTGGAAATAGCATCTTTTCAATCGAAAAAAAACTATGAATACCTACACTATCTACGTTTACCTCCATTTCAACAAATTTTAGTTGGAATATAAACGTGTGTCATTTTAAAATAATAAAAATCCTAATTTGCCATATTATATTTGTGTGTTATCAATCCCTTGTGTATTTTTATTATTATTATTTAAATTGTTATATATTATAAAAGAACGTTTTGTATAATTTATAAATAGGTAATATATGTTAATAACACCTACTAACTACTAAGTACATAATATATGTAATACTATATACCATATCACCATCACTGCGCCGTTTCCATTACATAAAACTAATCGGTCAATCGGTCATTTAATTCCTTCTCGTCGTGTACGCTCAGTATATTATTATTTATTAATATAACACTAGGTCGCAAGTACTGAACGCTCTTCATTAGTTTTTTATTATTATTACAGATTTACGTATATTTATTGTATCATATTAATTTTTTTGTATACTTTTGTCAATATTATTATAAAAGCAGACTGGCGGTAATTAATAAAAATAGTAAAATTAAAACCCATATAAATATATTTATCAGACGCATACGGTGTACCTATATCTATTTTTGGGTAAAAAAAAAAAAAAAAATTTTTATAAATAACATAACGACTGTTGATCGATATTTTGTAGAACTCGATGTTATAAGTGTTGTTGTTATTATTTGTTAATGTGGTTTTATAATAAATTAACTTTGTCAGTGAGACACACGAACTGTTAATATCCAGCCGTCGGATCTGACTCATATTTTTTTTTAGTTTGTCGGTTAGAAACGAATAAGAATCAAACGTAACGGAAACGGAGAGCCGTTTTCGCTGAAACTTCATATAATATATTATATAATGCAGCTATTATGGCATTATTCGAATTCCAGACGATGTATATATATAATATACACAGTACACACATAACAATTAATGAATAGTAAAATTAAATTTCTAATTAATTAACTCGGTATGTGTGTACAAAAAAATCGTTTACGCCTTCGCGTTATGCGCCACGGAACAAATGGTCCGGTGGGTAAATGGCAATTTTATAATAGCAAATACACGTGTAGGGTGTGTGAGTGTGAACTCAAAAAAGTTTCTCATTACAACTCGGTGTGCTACAATCACAGCTGCAGTCATCTCTTGATTAAGGAACGACCAGGAATTAAAAAAGCCTATTCGTTTTATTTCCAACAACGCGCGTATAACGTAATAATATGAAGCGTGGAGTTCTTGGGGAGAGTTTACCAATTAAACGAGATGAATAGACAGCTTTTTTACACGGACCTTTTTCCTCATTTTTTTTTTCCATTACCGGTCATTTAATTTGATTCTTCGGACGATATCCTAAGTCGCGCTGATGACAAAAATGCTCGTGACCTTTGCAAAGGGTCGCTGAAGAAATAAATGGATCGACGGGCTGCAGCCAGTGCATCATACATTATTATATATACGCGCACGTAATCGTATATCTGTATAGGAATGTTTCCAAACAATACGCTAGCGCTGCAAAGCCGTAAAAAATCGGGATGAAGGAAGAGAGGGAGAGAGAGAGACAGACAGACAGACAGAGAAAAGCCGAGAAAGTGTGTGGTAGAGAAAGAAAACTAAGATAAAAAGTTCTTTTTTCCTATTAATTTCGAGATTATAATCATTATTATACGTAATAATAATGATAGAGAAAATTACTGTCGCGTAACGACTCGCTAGCGCGCGCGCTCGATTACCTGCTGCTGCAGTGTATAATATATTTATGTAGATCTCAAGGGGAGACAAAGTAAATGATAAAAAAAAAAATGATACGCGACGACGGGTATATTCAAAAAAAAAATAATAATAATAATGTCACATGCCGCGGTGAGCCGGGACTCCGGCAGGGAGGTGTTGAGGGTTGAGGGTGACGCGGTCAGGGCGGCGGTGCAACAGCATCGTGCAGCTTGCAGGCGACTCTCCACCGTGTCAGTGGTGGCGGTGTGAATTGGCGTTTGGAGTGGTCAAGGGTTGTAGGCGGCCGGCAGTGGTGAAGGGATGCGACTGCACCTGCAGGTACATTTACCACGGCCAGAGGAGGGTGGCAGAGAGGTAGGTGGCAGAACAGGGGAAGGCGGTCGCGTTTGCGAACGTATTGATCCGACGGTGGTGGCGGCGGTGGGGCGAACTGGGCCAATGGGTGGGAATGGCGAGACGTGGACCCCTGCACCCCGGCGCAACGCGCAAAATGTTGCGTAACTTTGGGGAAACGGGGGGGACCGGGTGGCTTCGGGAGGGGGGTCGACGCTCGAGAGCCCGGTGCATCGCCTCCGCGACGGATATTTCGGCGGTGGCACGGGAACTGCATCCCGCCGAGGTCGTCAGGTGGTCGTAGGATTTTTCAACGGTACATAATTTATATAACGTGTTGTTTGTTTTCTTTTATATAATATTATAGCATTTCTTCTATAATGTGTCGCAATAATATTATTAATTGTTGCTGTTATCGTTCCAGAGAGAAACGAAACGAATTTGATTTTATTTACCATTTTTGTGCAGTTGTGTAATTTCTTTTCGTAAAAACGATAACGCTCGAATTAAAAAACTGCGGGTAAGCGTGTACATAAAAAACCGATTAAAAAGAAACCTACTTACAACTCGTGACAGAGTGCATTTGTCGGTGTAAAATTCGAGTACTCGTAATATTTTAATGGGAATTTATGTTTCCCGGCTTCACATGATGAGGAGCGGCAAAATCAATTTTACATTTTTATGTAGGTTAAACGCCATTTGAACGCAAAACGCTTCCGTCTCTGGAAAAAAAAAAACAATTTTCGTATAATAATGCTTTATCGATTTGTTCTTGACGAAAAACTCCATTTTTTTTTTTTTTTTGGTAACGTTGCGATCGATGAATGCACTTGCGCGGCTCTCGTGTACATGTAACTTTTTGAATATTTAGACACACAGTGTGAGTAAAATAATTGTAAGTCGGTTTTTAGAACTTTAAAGTGTTGCGTTTTGGTACAAGTTATTATAAGATTGTTTAATCTCATTAAATTTTGATAAACATTAAACATAATATAATATTCTGATTGAGAATTTAAAATTAAAATATAATTCATATTGTGTTAAAAAATTAAAAACACAAAATCAGATTAATTATTTTACATATTAAACAAAATATTTTTAGAATAAATTATTTAATGATTGTATTTATATATCGATGACGTTTGATAAATTATTTTCTTTCCGAATATAAAAAAAAATCATCTTTAGTGTTTACAGATAAAATACGCAATTAAAGTTTGCTCTATACACAAAATATAATAATACCTAATGGCCTATGATGCCGGGTTGTAAATAATAGATCAATAAAAAAAAAAAAATAATAATAATACCTAATATTATGCAGAATTAAACATTCATCGCTTCACTAGGAATCTAAAATACAACATTTGTTGATATCACTTTAAACGAACTTTTACTCAGTAAATAGCTATAATAGCTTCTTTTATATAAATAAAAAAATACGTATTCCAAAACATTTTAATCTAACTTTTTTGCGATACGAAAACGAATAACGATGTGTACAATATTTTCATTCAGACGCAATTGGCGAAGTATAAAAACATTCTTAAGGGTCGCGGCGAAGGGGTGTTTAGCTGTTTTACGGTCTTATAGATAAGAAAGAATAACCGCGGTGCAATAAATAAAATAATAATAATAAAAAAAAACGGCGCGCGAGCAATGAATTCCTTTTTTCGCGTCAAGTGCTGAGAAAACTTTTTAAAAATAACTTTATAATTAATACGACTAATTATAACGATATCTGAGATTTCCGGCGGACGATAAGGCGGAGGTTCGGGAATTCGTACATAACTGTATACTCATACACCTATTATAATATGATTTCGCGCATGCGCCAAACTTTCTGTAAATTCGTGTTAATCTCGGCGACGGCGGTGGTTGAATATAATAGCGAGGACAGGCCGAAAAAAAATGAACTATAAAGAGTTTGTGCGTGGCTATGAGGGGGTGTACACATTTTTGCGGGCTGCCGACCTGCATATTTTATAATCCGACTGGTTTTTTTTTTATTTCGTAATGGGCTTCTACCCGTATTTATTTTTTACGGATTAAAAGGTTTTTTATTATTTAATCGGGGTTTACCGATCCCGCTCGCTCTCTCGACCCGCGTCGCGGAGTTCGTTCGCACCACTGTGAATACTTGTCACGGTTCGTCGTACTTCGCTCAACAAAGATTGCCCTCGCATCCTAATTCCGTTCCAATTACCGTCTTTTCGCTTTTATTATTATTATTTTGCTTTATTTTTATTATTCTTATATTTTGATCCTCTGCAGACTTGGGATTTTTCCCGACGGAACGGCGGCGGTGACATCCCTGGGGACATGCTGGAACGCCTAAGTACCGCAACGTCAACGAAACGGAGATGGTGGGAAAAAAGAATAATAATAATACGACAGGGCTCGATGAATATTTATAAGGTTTTTTCGTGATCTTTGATTTAGGAGAATATTTTATCAACGAAAATATTTCGTTTTTCACGTGGGGAGAAATACGTATTGTGTTCACGTTGAACTGTCAATCAATGAAGACATGATAGTGTAGTGTTTATTTTATAAACCAGTGTTGAGTGTAATAGCAGTACCTATCTATAATATGTTTGCATATATACAGTTATAGTAAACCTTATAAAAATTATACATTATGAACCCTACGAAAAAGACACGATTCTTATAAAAAAAAACGCCTACGCACGTTTGGGTATGATAGACGAAATCGGTATTACCATCACGCTTTTATCTGTCACCTTATACATCACGTGATTTGTGCATTATTTGTACAAGACATATTACTTTGACATAACATTTTTTTTTAAACAGAACGTTTGGAAATTGACAGCAAATTTAGCGATTTTTGAAGAATTTTGATCATTCTGCGTGGTTAGTGATTGTTACCGAATTACTGTTTAACATTAATTACACCACTGCATTACACGATCGATTAAATGGCTTAAATCGGTATCATCGGTGTCCATCCGCTGATTAAAGCAAATACGAATTTCACGCGTCACCAAACCAACGATGACTATAAATTATAACTGTCTCTTCTGAAACAATAGTTATTCTTAACGAATCACTGCCGTATTTAGTTTTTTAGAGCTTTCAGTTTTATACAGATATCATTTTTACCAGGCTTGACCATTTGTGTGTGTGACGATAAATGAACTTCTGAGCTTTTGAGGTGTTGATTGTAAAAGTTATAGTCAGCGGACTCACGTTATTGACCCCGAAAACAACTAGAACCCTGAGGAAATCAGTGGCGTCATTTTTGGGGGGAGGGGGAGAGGCAAGGTGGGCAAATTAATTAATCCTCCGTAATTTTACTTATGACGTATAGCTACAATGCTTAGGGAATCCTATGTGCTTACATAATTATATTTTATAATCTACAAGAATATATATCCTAAATTCACAACTTTTTTTGGAATTTATAAATATTGAATCATTATATTTGTGTAGAAACCTTAGATCATCTACTATTATCTGTGGCCCAATATGATCTAAGGTAGAAACTCACGTATATCGTGTAGGGGCTTACACGCATAATTTATTTACTTGTGTACAAACTTATATGATGATATAATACCTCGGAGTATAACTTACCATTTTGGTTAGAACGAAGCTAGCCGTCGTGGAAGGTATGTCTTGAGAAAATGTTCCAGTTTTTATCTTTTACCTTCCCGCTGTCGTACGGTATTAATGGTATTATACTTTACGGTATACGCCTAGGTACCTACATACAACTCTGGCCACTCATATCGATCCTCTGAGGTAAGTAGGTACATAAAAGCGCTCCACGCTCCTTTGGTACGACGTAATATTATAATACCTACGAAACAAAATAACCGTTGCTTTATATTTTATAGTAAGTTATATTATTATATATATACCGCGCAACCATTTTTTAATTTTCATCACTTCCTAGAAGGAGCGGCACTATATCAAACGTGACGTGACGAGACGTCTTTTGAAGACGTGCCTCTGCGGTTAATGCATACCGCTCGTGACTGCTGCAGCGTTGAGCACATTATGCGATATATTTTCCGCAAGACGCGCGTGTTTACCCCTACAACGACAACGTTATTTGCATTCGAAATGTCAAATTACGTTTCGTCGCCAGTTTCGTTAATCGACGCAATTAGCACACTCTAAACACTGTTTCATAACATTGACATTTCCCAAAAGCCTTACAATATTATGTATATACGAGTAAACCGCGTGTCTCTCGTCGTCGTATTTATATTATACACTAATGGCCCACGCGCGCACGACGGCTAATCATCGTCCCGCGCCCTCTTTACGTTGTTATTATTATTACTATTACTATTAATCATCAGACGGCGTTTGTCGTACGAAATACATTTTATTATTATGTCATCGTAATATTATCATTATTATTATTATTATTATGTTCTCCCGGGCGATTAAATACCGTGACGACATGTCACAGTATTTATATATATATATATTATTTATACTTATAACGATCCTCAAAATCATCGCGATATTTTATATAATTGGTATAAATGAACGGAACCCCGTTTCCCCTGACGTCGATGAACGGCCGACGAATGACAGTCGAAATCCCCAACGGATTGCCGGCCCTAATGATGGTCGACGCTCGAGAGGTGAGGAAGTCACACACACGTAAACCTAAACCTGGTCGTAAATAATTGCCGACTTATAGACACGCCAAACGTCTTATAAACCAGGCGGGCCATGTCGCGTATGGGTTTTCCCGTCCTTTCCGTATACAAAATTGACGGATGCGGTCACACTACCCGTTCCTCCAGATGTTGTCCACTGTGCAGAGATATGGTACTTCCTTTCCTTCGTTTTTTTTCGAAGGGATTATCCCCTTTACAATGTGGTACGGTGTTCGGAAATAATAATTTTTTTTTATCCAATCAGCTGGCTTATTTTCAGCCTAATTGCAATGAGGCTAACAATGATTTAAGCCAGTCATAATAATTAGAAAAATAGTTATCTTTTTGCTTTAATTTTTATTAGTCATTAAACATAAAATATTTTCTATAAGGTATCGGTTCATTATTAAACAGTGTAAATATTATGATTTATTATATATTATTATTAAACTAGCAAGAATTTAATAATGAAAATAATCAGAACGATTTTTATAGAATATAATAGTTACACACATTATTTTTTCGGTAAACACTTCTATATTCACTTTGCACGATGTTTTGGACATTTTTGATAAACCTAAGGACTAAGCTTGAGCTTATTGTTATTATATGTTATTAAAGTTTCAAGATACTAAATAAACATTTTTAAAAAAATACCTTTATTTAAATAATATTTTGGGTTTTGGTTTTTAATTACCTAATTTTTTTTCCTGTTTAGGTTTTAAAAAAGACTCGTCTTTTCTGCTATTTTCCTTGATCATTTCTTGGACTTGTAAAACAGTTACTCAAAACGTGTTCAAAACGATTGAAAAATACGGTGTTATACTATAGTTTACGAGCAAAAGTTCGATTAGCATAATAATAATAATTTAATATTATAACATCGTGTCGTCGTTCTTCTTTTAGAGTGCTTGATGAAATACATTTAATCGGTTTGAATATAAAACCTGATTCTTTGGAAACGGGAAACCACATCTTCTCCAAAGAAATTTAATTGGAAACTTACGATAAAATTAATAATGGACACATTTTTGTGTCTGACATCATCTAATGGGACAGTAAAAATGCTTCAGTTTTCTATAACAGAATTTCTTCTGATAGGAAAGTGAATCTACAGTTGGTACTTTGGGGAGTCAAAAGTAAAACATATTCTATAAAAGTCAATACATTTTTGGGTCAAAAATCTTGATAGTTGAATACAAAATTTCTCATACACTTATTTAATAGCAATTAAAAAATATTAAAAATACATAGGCACAATTTTTTTTTTATAAGGTTTTAATTTAAAATTTTTACGAAATTCATCATAATCACGACAACTTTAAAATTATTTTGTAGTCAGATATTCATAAAAAAATTTCTTTGATACCTAAGCTTTGAATATTAAAATACAAGGTTCTTCATAAGTAGTTATATAATATAGCAGTTGAGAAATAATAAAGATCCATATAGGCACGATTTTTTTAAGAATAATTTATAGTTTAAATTTTGACAAAATTCATGAAGTTGAAAATTTACAAATTACTTAGTAGATTTTCATGAATAGTTTATAGTTAACCGAAAATTCTATTAAGATATAATCACAATATTATTTATTATTTTTCACAGAAATTTGAAGGTAAAATTTGGACGAAATTTATTAAAACCAATAAAAACGATTTTAGTTATTTTATTGTATTTAAAAATATTATTTGTGCGTATATGAAACTTTTAGAGTATCTAATAAATTATATTTTTCATACTCAATGACATTTTCAAATGTATTTTTTAGCTAAAATGAATTTAACCTACTGTTGTACTAATGGCTATAATAATATAATAAATTACTTTAATCTCAATAATATCATCAAAATATATACTAACTAATATTATTTGTGGATAGTGTCCACTGGACACGCTGTCTTAGCTCAAAATCATTTTTCGCATATAATGGTATCATATCATTGAATTCAAATTTAATATCATCTGTAATAGTGACCCACTTGTAACCTATTGTACAGCAAAGTAACTTCCAGTTACCCGCTTATTTTTATTATATACACTTAACACTTACGGAATACCGCCAACATTGTTCTAGACTTTTAATTTTAATTTTGGAAAATAATTATAGTCTATTCAATTTTTAATTTAATCTTTCCGAAATCTATGTGGTATTTAAGAATTTTTTTATGTTATGTAGAACTTTTTCACAACAATTAAAATAGTAAAAGAAACTTATTTTATTCAAGTAGGTACATTAGTATGATACCAATAGTAACTCTATGGGTGGTGCATACCTCGATGCAAGGAACCGTAACAAATTATCCAGCGACATATATGACATCCTAGCCTTAGGACCAATTCTCCCAACACCAAATATATTCGTTTTCTTTCAATCCTTCATGAGGGAGGATTGGACAAACTAATATAATTATCAAACAAATATTATTTGAAAGTTAAAGCTCATTATATTCATCATTACCTTTCCAACATTATTTTGTTGTTCCATAATTATTTATTTTTATGTAATACTACTATATACCTATATATTATCTGAAAAACATAATAAATCTACCAACTGCCACGATTTCTAAGGTTAACTATAAAAAAAAAATTGTTACAATCGAACATCATTTGGTATGTATACTACTCAATGTAAGTATAGGTATCTAGAGAACACATATTATAAGGTTTAATAGGTCTATTTTAGGGAATAAGAATTTTTAGGGAATGTCAAAGGAATATTCTGTCTGAAATTAGCCTTGGAAAATTCGTCAAAGTATATATTTTCGCCGCGAGACCTTAATACTGGTTTAAAAACGTTATGTAGGCACAATGGACTATAATCATTATTGTACAATAATATTATATGTACATTGCTCTTACACATTTTGCGACAGTATGTATAATATATAATGAACCACTGAGTGAATAATTAAAATATTAAAAATATGTAATAATTAATAGTTGAACATTTGATGAGTATCATATAGACGTAACTCATCATTTACAATTATTTTCACACATATTATCATTTAATAATTTATAGTACATTGTACACATATTGTTTTTCATACCTAATTTATAATAATTTTTAAGAAAAATTATGAACAAATTATTATTTTTGAAAACTACTAATTATCCAAACGACCAATTTACTGTACTCGAACGGGTCGTATAGTATATATCAATAATATAATAACAATAAGATAATATAGTTGACAAAAACGTACCGAAACATCTCTTGCACACACATATTAAATGCGTATCGCGCGTGTGTGTGCAGTGTACATAATATAATATAATATTAAGTGACGGTAACCCAATACTGTTTTAGACGCACTATATATAATGATATAAAGCTCGGCGAGGGCGTCGACTGGTCTGGACGCGCGTATAGGTGGCGGCGGTGACGAGACGCACATTTTGTGTCCGGGGCCGAGAGACGTCAGTAATGAAATAAAAACAAGGTATTTATAATGACATAATCGAATGGTCCGGTGCCGGCAATTTGGACCCGGAGGCTGCAACGGCACCGGATGATGACAGACGGACGTGAAGCGCGCGCGCACTCGCGCGTGTCCGGGTTGCCGATGGCCGCGCGACTCGGCTGGAAATTATAACGGCGATCTCGCACTCCGGACACGTACGGCCGATAATATTACCGCCGAACATTCGTGTGTGTATATATACATACATACATACCTCCGTGTATATAGCGGACGCGAGAAGGATAGGAAGGGGAGACAGCGAGATGGTAAGGGATGGAGGGAGCGAGAGAGAGAGAGAGAGAATAGAGTCCAAGACGATTGATTTTGGAGAGGAAAAAATAGAGATAGAGAGAGGGACGGGGCATAGAGATATCGAGTCTCTTTTGTGTAAGCCAAAGGGGAGAGACGACTTGAGTTCGAAAATCAAGCGCGTATACTCTACGCGCGTATATAATGAAACGAAAGGATTTCGGGACAGACGAGGAGGGATGCGGAACGGTTGACTTTGTACAAATAGAATTACAGCGCTGCAAAACATTATTGTTGGATGTAAAAATTCGAGTTAGTGCGCTTCTCTGTCGTTCTCTCTCCCGAGTCAAATATAAATTCGATTGCAAAAAAAAGCACCGAATCGCCTTCTCCCGTTTCCAATATAAGCTTCTGCGCTCGGCACTTATTCCGAATCGTGCACATGTAATAATATTTACGTATAATAATATACATTCATAAAATATATTGTTATTGCTCGATGTGTATAATACACGAGTATTATATTATTATGTAATATTATATATACGTCGGGAGACGCTTATTTGTTTCCGGTCGCGACGGGGATGCAAATTATAGTCCTGAAAATTATCAAGCCATGTATACAGAGATGAGTGTATTCGAAAAGTTTTTGCCGTTTATAATATTATTATATCACGATATACATAACGATTGAGCCGTTGACGAACAGTGGTTGGGGGGGGAGGTGCGGTTTAATATGGGAATACCGCGAAACCGCGCGTTCGAACACGCCGCGTTTCTTAAAAATATTAAATCAAACCGAGCGAATGATTCGAGATACGCGCGGTTTAAAAGAAATACTCGCACGCGCGTGTGTGAAATTACTGTGAATAAAAAAATATTACATAAATAAATGGCGTAAGTAAGTATTTTTCTCAAAATATTTTTCCGACGTCTTCGAAGCACATTTAATTTATCCAACGCAAGACGTCTGAACGTGATTGGATTTCGTTCGACGTACCTATAACGAGTTGTTGAATTGAAATGTCTTCACTTTTGCGTGACGGCAAACATTTCTGTCACACGGTCACAGGGGTCGTCTTCAAGTCTGCAGCGACGAGTTTTCACCGAAAATAGCGCTTAGAGTCGCGCGTCGTAGACCTGCAGCGAGGATCGGTTTCTATAGAGATTAATTCACGCGATTTTCGGGACTACTGCAGCAGCTATTGGCGGTCATGACGTCAAACGATCGGGTCTATATAGATACGGTAGTGGAGGCAATAGGTTTATAGTTTTTGACGGGAACTAAAACGGCGAGAAAGAAATTTCCGCAGATGGTGAAAACCCGAGAGGGACAGAGCGCTGAAAGAGTTGGAGTGCGCTAAAGAAAGAAAGATATTTTAATGAAACCTGTAATGATATGCTCACACATCATAATTGTATATATTGCTTAATTCAATAAAATAAATAACAGTCAAGTTGTCGCACGCAGAGAACCGTTAAAAAATCTAACAAACACCATTAATCACTGATGAAAGGAACGATTTGCATTATTTGGTGGTCGCGTAGAGACTCACATCTGGTTCTAATAACCTGGCACAACATGTGTGATCTATTTCGTGTGCCGCTAGAGACAAGGGATGGTCCACTCAGGGTCTCTGCCACAAGGATAACGGTAAAACTCTTTGAAACGCAGAGGCTTTTGATGAAGCCGCCTGCGACTCTGGCCGGCTTGACCACGTCGTCACCTCTCACCAGTGCAGGCGCACCACTCCAAGACATAACAACCTCCCTCGAGTGCATGAGCACCGATCACCCCTACAACAACTTCCTCAACACCGGATCCTGCGAGCGACAACTGACTTGTTTCTTTAACGAAAATACATCAGTGTTACATTCATTTTGGATTCGAGTGTTTAAAACTTTACAACCTTATTAAGTCACCTGAGCAAATCACTTACAGCTGCGAATAAGGTAAGGTGCATGCGCATCATATGATTAATATTAATTTATAGAACTTATTTGTCTATACTGTATCACCTCGGTGTACTTGATCATATTCTCGAATACACAACCTCGAGAGCCCTCCGACGATCAGGAGGAAGGTAATAGCGTAATACCGATAATTGTAAATACAAGTATTGACAGGCGTCTTATTTTATTTTACTCTTATCTTTATTAATTTTTTATTACTTTTATATTTCGTTTATTTTTGCGTTATTACAAACCGGAAGATCAAATCGTTTCGCAATCCAATCATCGCACGAGCGCGCACGTCGACGGATCGTATTATATATATATATATGGTATGGATAGTCGGCCCTCAGGACTGATGACGACGTTTATTTAAATTAAAAATAAATCAGACCTCGCTCGCGTTTTCTCGGAGCGGTAAAATAGATAGGTAGGGGAGAAGACTGGGTTTTTTTATTTTTTTTTAAAAAGTGGCTGCGGCGTCCTATTTACGTTTAGATATACAATGTATTCTCTATATATACTCTACGAAAACGACAACCGAACGGATGACGTATATAATATAATAATAATATTATCATGTATATAATGCGTGTACGCGAGCGAGCGGTAGACGCTGAACTGATGGCGGCCATCCATCACTGCACCGTGGAGTAAACGACGTCACCGGCAAAGCATATATTATACGGTTTTTTATATTTCATTTTCCCCAATCCTCTCGGCAGACTATGTGCACATCATGCGTGTACGTCTATATACGCGTCGCGGATTTCTCTAGTATTCCGAGAGACAGCATTTTGGATGAAACGCCGTCGTTGAGTCCCGTGGGGAGACGATGCGACTCGTTTAGAAGTCATTTGCGTCGCCCGCGCCCGTGATTGTCTACTCTTCTGAACTCGTTTCGATCCGCGCACAAACATACGAACGTACGAGTATAATAACTACATTATATTATACAACGCGAGGGAAGCAAAAACGTCTTGTAGTCGCGTGCTGTTTGCACCCTCCGCGCCGTCCTTGCGCACACGAAGCGAGCGAGCGTCGAAAAGATTTTCATTTCGTATCGCACGCTACATGTTCGGGGGTAATATTCAAGTGTACGGCGACCCGAAACTGGGACAGATAATAATATAAAGTACGGCAAAACGGGGCTGAGCTGCAGCTTGTTATGCGTGTTTGTGCCCAATATGTGCATGTTTATCGCTCGGTCACAATCACCACGTGAACATCTACACTTTATGCATGGTGATACTGCAGGTACACTCGTCACTGCAGAAATAGTATAGGCGCAATATGTAACGACGTTGTGGACTTGGATGCCGCCGCGGAGGGTAGATACCTCTAGGCATAGGTGGAGGTTGATTAGTTCACGCGCGCAGAAATATTTTCATTACGTCTGGCACTCTTCGAAGGTAATAACTAGTAATAGGTATAGCACACCATGTACTGCAGCGGAGTAAGAATCAAATAGCACCTATCTGTGTCAAATTTTATTCGAGTTCAAGAAAGGTAATGTTCGAATTGCACTCGTTCCGATCAATATATACCTGCTAACATCTATTTATTAATGAATATTAGTCGACGGTCGCGGAAGAATAATTTGAATTCTTAATAATATCTATCTAAAGTTTATTGTTTTTATTATAGTAATTACATATAACCTACAACATAAGAATAACGTTCTGTTTACGTTTATTTCTAAATTAGTTACTTCCGGCGATAACCTAATCACGGTTGTAATACTAAATCGATCGATACACACGTCAAGCAATGTCAACTAAAATAAATATTTATAAGTTCTATCTCAGTGGAATGATCGGATCGAGCGCAATTTATTCTAACCTAATACATTTTTTCAACCCGAATGCAAATGTGCAATTAGAACATTTTGGTTTAGGCAAAAGCAGTGCAGTTCGACAATCCACAAGCAGCTATATAGTACGACGACAGAAATAATAATATGCATACGGCAAACAGGACAGGGCCTCGCATCATATAATTCGCTTGTATTCTCAATGTACATCTCAACCTACACGTATTATAATAAGTCCATAAGTCCAAGACGCTAAATCCAGAGCAAAAACAATTTCGAATAACATATGATGGCTACGGACATGGAAACAAGATTCCACAAAATTAAATGAAATTAAAAATACCATTCACCCATGGCCCTCCCCATCGGACTCCACAAGGAAAATAGAAACCGCAATAAACAGAATGCGAATTGGACACACGTGGATAACACACCAATATCTGTTGAAAAAGGAAGACCCTCCCATCTGTGCCAGTTGTGGTATACCTCTCTCAATCAAGCACATAGTATCCGAATGCCATGTATATGAAACGGATAAACGAGAAGCAGGTGTATCCAACATTTTATCAGAAGCCTTCCACCCAGACAATTTTAGTAATATGATACCATTTATAATTAAGTCCAAGCTTATAAATAGTATATAACCTGTAAATATTTGTATTTAAATGTAATCTATTGTAAACCTATGCCAATGGCCTTTGACGCCGAGGCTTAAATAAAGAAAAAAAAAATAATAAATAAGTGTAAAAATGTGTGAGTGTATTGTTCAGTCGCAATCACGACGTTTCATTTAAAAAGCAACACTATATACTATTATATACACGGCGGTACTGATGGTAAACTGGTACCGTGATAAATATATATGTAGCGTCGTAATGGACTCGAATTGGAGTAGTGGAGGAGTGGAGGGTAGATATCCCCAGAACCGTGGTCCCTTCATGCAAAATAGGTCGCATATTCGCGTACAACATTATGTGTGACGGCCGTACGACGTGCGCGTATCGAATTAACGTGTCACTTTATTCGCGGCCGTCGGCGCGTCTGTGTTCTAGCATCGGTCAAGGGGTCGATCGGTTGTGGAGGTGGTGTGGTAGGGGAGGTGTAGGGGGTTGTAAGTGTAAGTAATATGGAAATATTAAATTTCCATTAGCTTGACCGTCCGTGAGTGTGACGCGTAGGCGGTGGAGTGGTCAACCGTCTGCAATTTTCCGGACTTTGGACGACCCGTAACTGCGACTGTTCAACATAATTTAATATCAAAAACAAAGTCGTTCTTATAACAATTGACGCGCCTTTTTTCGGAAAATCATAATGCTGAACCGCATGTCAGTTACCAAATTTGAACGTTATCATTCATAAATAAAATCTGGTGTGGTTACGTTGAATGTTATACGTTATCAAATTATGTTTAAAGTATCTAACATCATGATGGCCATTTCAGAAGATTTTCGTCGCTTGATATTATTCTTATGCCTACAGTCCTACGCCACTGTATTTAGCGAATACAAATAATTTTAGACTTCTTGACAAGCCATTTAACTACGGTAAGGTTCAATTTTTAGATTACTCTACATACGATAAATGACGCTCTCGTGTTCTAAGGTAAGATATTATAATAAATATATGAAATAAAATATATTATAAAATACTAGCTCAATAATATAAAAATGTTTTGAACATCAATTGTTAGTATATATTCATTATTAGTTATGACTAGAGTATAATATGCCCCGTGGACCATGCAGGTGTATGCTTGACAATTTGTTCGTTGACGTTGGCCAATAATTATATAACTGATGAATTAGAATAGAAATTATCATAAGGTTCTATGATCATATAGTTATATACTTATATACGCATGAGAAATACTTCGAATTTATTTAGAAATACATTTAAAAATGTTTTTTTAATGTTATGTATGAATGTGGGTCGTCACAATACGCCCAGAAAACTTCATGTTCAAAAGAGACTCACAAAGCCCGAAGGCAAAAAAATAAAATTGAAAATATTTAATGAATATCTAAACAAATTTTTAGAGCAGTATTTTTATGCAGTGTTCTGGCTGAATAATACCTACGTTTCAAATTCTTTATTTACTGGAGCAAAAAATTGTATTCTAAATAAAGAATAAGACTCCAAATAAAAGTCGATTTTCAAACGAGATTAAACAGTTTTCTCGTACAATTTATTTTCATAGTCGTAACGTTTTTCATTTGCTTCAAAACAATTTTTGTTTACCTACAATAAGAACTTTAAGAAAAATCTATTCCTAATATATAACCTAGTCATAACGATTTTTTGTTTAATTTTTATAGTTTAAAACTGAAACATTTCCTTGTGAGCCATTGAATTATATTATCTGTTTAGTTGAAATTTCAATTAAAGTTCACTTTTTGTGTATAAAAATATCATATAGTTGGTTTTAATCTAATAGAACAAACGATTCTGATAAGCATTATCTTGTCCTAGTGATCAAAGAAATCAACAATAGTTGGTAGCAGCCGGATGCTGTGATAACCTTTTCACAATTCTTGATAATTCAATTTGTTTTTCTGATGACTGATAGAAAAAACATAAGCTTACAGTTTCATAATCTGATTTTTCTGTGTTGTCATTATGTAATTAAAAAATAAAATTAATAATTTAATTACAATATTAAGTAGGTATAATCTAGTATTTGTATGGTTTATATTTTAAATCTATCGTTATTCTTATCGAGTAGAGGGACTTTGATTTCCAATAATTCGCGTTTAATACATTCACAGACGGATGGAATCGTCAACACCATATTATAATATTGCGTTATTAAAAATCACCTAAGGCGGGCAAATGATATATCGTAATAATACGAACGTATATTGTTTGGCACCGTCAATCGTCGAGGTGGATCTTGACGTACATCGCTGTGACACGTAATAATACGGCGCTGCTTCTGCTGCAGGTATATGTTCTGCGGTGGTATATATGCACCTAGTGATTAAACAACGAGGGTGTGTGTAAAACCACCCTATTATATTATAATATACTCTCACAACGAGCCAGCGACCGACGTGTGCAGACATTGAAATATAACGGGTATAGGTACAGTATGTGTACAGTATATACAGAAGTATAGATAAAGAGAGAGAGAGAGAGAGAGAGAGATAGGTACGAGCCATGTATATGTATATAAATATTATGCAGATATGAATATAATATAATATAATATAATAATATATATTATATATAGTTATGTTCGCCTTATAACGAGTTATAAATGTAACGACTCGACCTAATATATATTCAAATCGTTTTATTTCGCATACGGTTCTCAAATCCCGTCGAGGACGCGTTTTTTGCCCATGCCCGGTGTATTACACGCATGCGGTATATATAATATATAGGTACATTGCAGCTATAGCTATACACACTGTACATTCTTATACGCAGAATACATACATTATATATATATATATATATAGGTAAGTGGCTACACTCCAATGTCCTTTCAACCGACAAATACAATAAGGACCGTGTAGTAGGTACCTATATATATGCGTGTAAATGTGTGTGCGTGTGTGTTTGTGTGTGTGTGTGTGTGTGTGTGTGTGCGCGTGTGCAACCGACGGAAGTCTGCTCCGCGCTTGGAAATGCGCGTATTATTCCAACGAAACCCGTCCATTTATACATGGATCGTAGAGTCTAATGTAATAATATAATATGTAAAAAATTCTCAATACGGTTCGTATATTTATACGAGTAAGTAGGTATATACTTCAAAATATTTGAATCGAAAATTTTCAGAGAAAAATTCAAAATAAAACATATAACATATACATATGGTACCTTATATACATATATTGTATTATAATATAATATGCACTTACGTCTTGCGTTCTTAATAATGTATTTCAAGTGAATCTATAAATCGCCCAACGATTCGCGTAAATATTTATATTAGTGTATATACAGTTACCCAATACTTATTAATACATAGTATGGGTACCTACACGGTGCGTTTTAAAAATTTAAATCGATAACCACTCGAGATGGTAAAAATTCCGGAACATTATTTGGACAGTACTGTAAATTTTAATGTATATATCGCAGTGATGACATCATAAATAATAATATAATATCAAATGCTGCAAAAATAAATCCATTGTAATTCTTAAAACCTAGTGGTGCCTACTTTAATAAAAATTAATGATACTAATTGGATTTCGTTTAATTTATATACTCAAAAATATAATATCCTCATTGGCAAATAACTGCTTGGTATAGGTATTATACAGTTGTAAAATGTCATTAGTTGAACGACCTAATAATAAAGTCGAATAGAAAATTTTATTTTAATTATTTGAATATATAACACTATATTTTTTAGTACTAAATATTATATGCTATATAGGTAGTTCAAAAAACATTTATCTTTTCAGATACTGTGTAGAAATATTGTTAAAACACTCTCCATTATTAAAACTTTGTGAATTTAGTCTTAACGTCCATTTAAATGATATGACGAAAATTACTGCCGCGAGGTTTTTATTTCAAAAATATTTTTCTCCTCACCTTTTACATGCTATATATGACTTCACCGTTAGAAATTCTGTTAATTAGTATAATATATAATTGTTAATACATGAAATACACAGAACGTGGTTTTTCGCAGCAAGTCCGGAGGTATTTTTAATTAGCACAAGAGCGGCTGAGTGCCAATCACTCGAATACCTAATAGGAAAACTTTTAATTGCTGAAAAATGAATGTGCAATAGAAAAAACTATAGCTGGGTCTTGAGTTTTACGTACTTGCGTACACTAACTTATGTTATATATGGTACCAACTTATGCTTAGGTACTTCACCGGCTTATAAAAATATTTTATGCCATACCTTATGCGATATAAGGCGAAATATTTTTATGTAAATCATGACATCAGAAAACAAGAACTATATAATAATATGGTAATATGCCTATACATATTTAAACCAACTTTTTCAGTGAGGCCCATTATCTTCTTATCTTTTTAAACAATAAAAAATATACTATTTATACATATTGTTACTATTATTATTATTGTTAAAAAAAGGTTTTAGTAGTCAGCTTATCATTATGGCTGCACTGTTAATTCGACGGAAAAAAAACTTTTAAAAATAGTTTTGATTTATATATATATATATATAGATGGGTACATATTTGGTACATTTGAGTAGAACACAAACTTTCGCCCCTCTATAAAACATTTATATTATTTATTAAAAGCAAATCATTTAACCTGCCGCGTTTCGAAATACGACTAAGTCGACAACTGACAGGACTGGTGGGGTATTAAGCTTCTAGTGGTTTTTTTTTCCCATTTTCAGCATGTATTATTCTAAAATGTTTGCACATTACTTGATATATTATACATTATATAATCAGCTATACTGCCGACAAAATAGTCTTAGCGTGTATGCGTATCCGACGTATAATCATTGAGTATATAATGTATATACTATCCTATATCGTATATAGCAATATAATATATACTCAATGCTATAATGTATACTTCGAGCAAACATTTGTATTTCCCATTTTACGGTTTACCGAGTACGATGCGGTATTATATTATTATTATGACATTAGGTATGTTGCTTAAAACAATACCAGCGTTCCTGATTTAAACCTTTAATGTTTCTGACCACATTATTGTAACGCACGTTATTCAAACGTTGAGATTGAATAACGCAATATTTGCAAACTCACTACAATCGTCTGCATCTATATAGTCATGCTCAGTACCAATAATGTATATTATTCATTACGGTAATTATACTTTTTCATGAAATCGAATTTAAACAATATTAAAGAATACAGAAACATCTGCACATTTAACGCATACATATATACATAAATAAATATATAATATATATTCATTATCCATGCAGGTTGGCCTCAAATATGCTGTTATTCGAAAAACATATTTTCTCTCTACTTTTATGTTTTACAACAGATAAACGTATACAATTTATAATAATAATAATAAAAAACGAACGTGCACCAACACTCGTTCAGAAAAGATAAAATGTATAATCGCATAAGTTATTACATGATTTTTAGACGTGTGGGAAAAATAGCATTATGCGGACTACTGTTTCTAATGAGGGAGAGCAGAGAGAGTTAAATTTAAAATTTGTTTCATAAAAAAAAGGAGAACATCGCATGTGTTCTCCTGTTTGAAACCAGACCCTTTTAATCCGGTCGTAACCGAAAAATACGATCCTTTTTTATATGATACACACCGTTTATAATATAATATACACACACACACACATCCAATACGTGTATAACTAGGAGGTCAAAATACGAGAAAAAAAGGGATGAAAGCCTTTATCAATTTATTTACATACTAATCCAGAGTTCCTTTTTTTGCCAGTCCAGACTAGGGGCTGCTAAAACCCAGCCGAATGCACCCTGTGGACGGGTAAAAAAAAAGCACCAGAGGAGTTAAGTTTTTTTAATTGGTCGTACTTTACAAGTTTTCCTACACGTTTGACTCCCTCCCGTGGGTAATAATATCCCCGTCGACGTGTTTTCGGATAAAAACACACAAAGTCTAATACCCGCGAATAACCCTTTTTCCCCGTTCCTTTTAAAATAATAAATTCCGATACATTCAAAAGGATCGTGTGTACATTCCGTGTACAAACACGCGGGAAAAAATCAAACAAACTCTATAAAGTATGACATCATCATAATAATTACGCGGGTACGGTAAATGCACACGGCACACTCCATGAAATGTTTTGTGTGTGTGTGTGTGTTTGCGTGGGTGATTTTAAAAATTAATTATAATATTGAAACTGACACGTCATGTAAGCAAACATGTTTAAGTCAAAATATATTTTAATTTCCAGACAAACATTATACTTTATTACTAAATATATTTAGGTAGGTATATCACAAAGAGTGTAGCAGTATAATAATATCATTATTAATTTTACACGTAACCTGTACAACGGTGGAATATACCAAAATGTACAATGGGTAGACGAGGCGGGTATAATAGTACAATAGTATTATGTTTAGTAAAAAAATTTTCACAATCTCATTTACAGTCGGAAAAATTTAAAATCGTTTCATACTTGCAATGAAGGCATATGAAGGCATATGAAAACTGGTACGTAGGACTTGTCGATAGATACATCTAAAAATAGTGACCTACGAGCTCCTTTATATTATATTTTATCACCTTCCTAGTTCCTGGGTGACTGGGTGGCTAGGTCAAATGGACCCTTCTGACATTGATGTGATATTTCTTCACAACATATAATACCTTTATTGAATGAAAATTTAACACAGGCCAAAGTTTGCTAATATTATTTGCTTCTCATGGCCTTTTTGTGGGTTGTAGCACAGCATTATGATATGAGACTATATCAAGATACTATAGAATATACTATTGACAATCTGATAGTCAACTTACAACTATAGACAACTGTATGGTCATACCTAACAATATTTCTCAGGCCTAGTATAATTATAAACAATACAAAGTATAGTACAGTTCAATCGAAACCAAGGCCGTAACTGGAAATAATTTTCAGGGAGGGGGGGTTGTATAAGCTAAAAATGTGTATTCTAATTTTATTATAATATTGTATAGGTAATTTAATATATCATACAATTCATAATATTGTAGTACTAATATGTGATACTAATACTAATGAAATTTACATTTAAAAATTTATAATGCTAAATTTTAAAACAATTATCAAACTTATTTCCATACATTTAATTATAAAATGGTTTATATGACAAACTCTATACTTCTTAGTTTTTCATTTGAAAAACGATTAACAACTTCTTCTGGAACTACAATAATATTCCTATGTACACAGAGTAATGGTAGACTAGTCAATCGGTCTTCTCCAGTTATATATCTTAGATTATTTTTTATTCCTTTCAGCGTCAAAAAAGTTCTTTCCGATGTTACCGTAGTTACTGGATAAGTTGCTAAACCTTTAAAAAAAAATGTAATATTTGGAAAAAAATGTTGGCTACAGTTTGAATATGCTTCGATTATTTCAGGAAATCGTCCTAATATTGGTTTATCACTATGTTCTTTTCCAAAGTTTTAACTCGTTTGAAAATGCTTCCAAATCTAAAAATTCTGAGTATAATAAATTCGAAACCACTTGCTTCTAATTTAGAAATTAGTTAATTTATTAGGAAGTAAAATTGTCTTATAAAATCATCAAAAATGGTATTGCAATAGCTATACGAAAATATGTTTTTGGATAATTAGTAGAAATATTTACACTATTTTGTTGACCAGCTGTACTATTCTGGGAATTTTAATATTTTCTTCGTCGTCAATTAATTTAAATAAAAATCCGATTTTTCAAAAATGTCATCAAATGTATGTTCAATATTTTCACGTAAATGAATTAATTCGTTTAGTATTGTTTCAATATGATGTAAAGTTTCTACTAAGTCACAACTAACTGATTGTATTAGTATGAAATTAGTGTCATTGAAAACAGAGTATTTGATGTAACCATACTTAATATAAATTGACTAGTATCTATCTATCTATATATTATATAAAAATAAGTGTACATTTTGAATACATTTTATAACTCAAGATCCACCCAACCGATTTCGATAAAAATGTCAGGACATATAAAAATGTATATTTAAATAGTTTCTGTGAAGTTTGTACGCTATGCAATAAGTAGTTCCGGAGTTATCGTCTCTTAAGTACACACCTGGAGACATGGTCAAAAACAAAAACAAAATGTATGAAAAATGAAAAAAAACGTCTAAAAACGATTTAAAAAAAGAAGGAGAGGTTCTTGAATGTTTTAGATTCACAATTGGACCAGGTAGTAGGCAACCTAGGTATGTGCTCAAACAGGGATTTTGAGTTTTACGATGGACACTTTTGTTTTTAAACCGTTGCTATTGGTTGTAAGATAAATAATTAGTTGAAATTAGTATTTATTATTTTATTGGTTGCCAAAGGTTAATCAGGTACATCAGGTACAAGCATGCATCAAATCGAATTTTTACACATATAGCTACTCATCGGCGTTGTCCGCGATCCGACGTAGTCGTATTGCCTACCAGAGTGACCGAGTTGCACTTACTGCAGCGAGTTACACACAAAAGGAGTTGAACAATCACAATTTTTTTAAGAGTTGTCATATTTTACGGGCAAAAAAAGAATAAAAAAAAAAGAAAGAAGGTAAATAATAAACATCTGATTTAAAAATTGCATTTAGAGAAAGCAATAACTACACACGAGCGAAGCCGGGTTATTCAGCTAGTTGCTCGATAAAATTGAAGTGCTTTTGATGACGTATTGATGTTTTGAACTAATTGTAATTCTACCAAAGTTTCAACAATGGGTTGGAAAATTTCAACAAATCTTTGAATTCCGTTGTGGTTTTCAACCCATCGAGTATCATACATTGGTGTCAGTTTAGTCCACTAGGTATTAGGAACAAGGTTTTTTAATTTAAGTTTTTAATATATTTGTCTGCAAAGCCGAAGTTTTAATGACATTTTCAATGGATTTTATTGTACCAATACAATTTCTGATAAATTGAACATTGCATGAATATGGTAGCGCACATAAAGTGCTGCTGGATGACTTTCCCTTATAAGCATTTAGATGCCTTTTAAATGTCCACTCATGGAAGCAGTGCCATCATAATCCTGACCGACTATATATTTATCGTTAGTTACAAGAGCTTGTAATGAATTAATTATAACATAGGCTAGGTTTTGACCAGTTATACTGCGAACCGGTACGAATTGTAAAAAGTCTTCACGCAAAAAACAATTAATAGTATCAATTGTCTCTATTAAATCTAGATATCTAATATACAATGAGTCAATTGATCTATGCGTGATATGTCAGTAGTTTCGTCAACGAGAACCGAAAATGACTTCACGCTACTATTTATCAGTTTATAACGTAGACCATAGCTGTCATTCATATATGCAAGAGACCATGGGAGTGCATGAAGCAATATTGTCTGTCATGAAGTTGAAATGTTTATAATTATTCCAAATACACCATAAAAACCGAGAATATTATACTTATTAATTTGACGTAAACGTACAATGTTTATAGAATATTCTAGACTGAAATAGTTATTTTACCAAGACATAATATAACAATAAATACTTTTTTTTTTGGGGGGGGGGGTGAACAACCCCTAACCCCTCTTCAAGTACGGCCTTGATCGAATTATAAAAATTAAAAACTATATAATTGAATATTATACATACACCATACATTCCTATTATTACCAACATATTGTTTGATCCTATTACATATCATATTGTAGGTTAAGACACTCGCCCGTGGCGCTCAATTTCCGAGATACAAATAGTGAATATTGGTACCGGCGTACTGCATAATTTAGAGCTCACCGTGGTCGCTTGGTCGATTTTCCTCTGCCTTTGACAGTTTATTTGGGGGAAGGGGCGTAAGTAGTCAAAATAACAGCATGCACGTTATTCTTAAATAAAATAAAACAATTAACATTATAAAAACTTAGGTACAATCGATTTGCACAACATGACCTGATTTATAGATGTTATAGTGTTGATTCCGAATCTGCTGCAGGGATGTCCAACTACTTTCGATACTGGGCCACCCATGAGTGGCACTTCTCGGGAGCGCCATTTGGTGGGGGTGTAGATTGGAAACCATAATTTGTCTGTTGTTATGGTGTAATGCAGAATATTTATACTTAAACAATTGTTTTAATCGCTACAAACATTTTTAAATTAATGTGGTAAAAATTGTATCTGAATTTACATAAAATTTACATGAAAAATCATTACTCAAACATTAGAAAAAAATTCCAACCACATTTGCTTCACTTATTGGCACAACAAAAGAAAATGTTCAGAAGCATTTTCAAAAACATTCAAGATAGACAATTAAATTTTAAATATTACTATTCCAGTTTACTAAAATACTATATTTAGGTAGGTAATGAAAGATATTTTTCACACTTTAAAAGTGTAAAATCTTATCTTGGATTCAAATGTATGATGAATCATGAATGATTCAGTGATTTATAAAAACCACAATTAATTATCAACCTTATAGAAGACAAGATTGTGTTGAAGAAAGAACATAAATGTTCTATAGTTGAAGGTAGAGAATTAAAGCTTAATTAAATACAAAGTACTCGTATAACAACTAGATAATAAGATAATTTAATAGTGTATTTTAACATATAATATAACCTGCAGTTAATAAGTTATTTTTACATTACGCTTGAACTATTTACACATTAAGTTCTTATATAAATTGTTAAATGGATCTAACTACATAACAATCAAATAAATAACAAAATATATGTACATAGCAATATTTATAAATTACATAAAATTTACAATTTTCTATTATTTGTAAATTTTGGTTGGTTCTGGTTAAGGTAGTATAAATTCTTAATCTTACAAATAAGCTTAAAAATATTCACGAGAGAACTACCGTTGGAATAACGATGACATAATACATTTATATAAATATTAAATATTATATTATATATTATACAGATTTCATACTGCAGCCTGCAGTAAATACTTTAGGTATGTATAAGGTAAGTACACAGTATATTATTATAATATATTTTACAGAACTGTTCAACTGACGATTTTTCGACGCTATACAAACATTAACGATGTAAGTTCTCTAAACGTACGCCTGGCCAAGTTATATGATATCAGCGTTCGAGTCGACAATTTGTTTTAAACATAACATGTAATATACATATTTGCATTATTTACTTACACACGCACATAAATAATATATAATATGCATAATTACATTAATACATTGAATATGGCAGTATATATATTAATTTTTTAATTTTTTAACTCGAGTGTAAAATATACGACTGAATTTATCATAAGCATTTACGTTAAATTATTAGTATCCAAACGGATTAAAAGCTTATTCATTTAAAAATAGTTCAAAGTTTTTTTACTATACATGTATTATATATGAATTCAGTATAACAAATGGCATGGTGAACAGACATCGTGTTTGTAACATATGTATCTTAAAATAATTAATAAATTACAATAGCCGATAGGTGTATCTAAATTACATCAGATGTAATTTTTCGTGGTGCGATGCTAACAAATTCGTTGGTCTGGATTTTAAGTGGAATTTAAAACGCTGTCTTCATTAAAAATGTGTTGTACTCAGATAAAAAAAAAAAATAGAAATTAAGTTATATAAATTTATAACAATAGCTTTCCATTTTGTCATTTCATGCACGGGTTTTCTGACATCATAATATTATACAAATCAATTTTAACATTAATTTACTATTGCCTAATTTATTATTCTAATTCACCTATACATTATACCTAGTATGGTGCTTTTGAAATAAAGCGAATGTGAACATTAATAGTCGTTCATACTTGTGGTCGGTGTTCGCAAAGTTCACTGAAAATTAAATTCGTTCACATTATTCACGTTCACGTCCAAAGTGTAAAAAAACAAAGTTGTTCACTTTTGTTCATTAAGTAATACGTTCGTTTTAACTATAGTTTTATAAATCTTTAAGTAAATCTTTGAGTACCTAAGGTATAATCATTTTAAAAAAGTTGTTTTTCACGTACGTACCTAAAAGACAAATATTATATAATATTATAATATATAAAATTAGATTAATTAGGTATCATAATACAATTAGTTAAGGTGAATCCAATATAATCAATGCAGGTTTAGTGAGGTATCCAATTGTTTAAAAAAAGTAAATAAAGTAAAGGACTATTATAGACAGTAGTATTATAATTCTATAGTCTTCCCTTATAAGTCATAATTTTATATTACCGTGAGCTATATTATTTACAAATTGGATGTTGTTTGATTATTATGCAATGCATTTTTATAAATACTAGTTAATTATACCTAACATACTTTTGCTAATATTCATTGTTTCGTAACTATGAACCTTGAAACTTTTTACCTTTCCTTTTAATAATTTACTAGCTGTGATGCTATTTAGCTTATGATTTCAGAACAAGATAAATTAAAAAAAGTGTGTCAATTGCCCTATATTAATAATTATTAATCATTGACTTTTCAAACATACAGTGGCTAAATATTTGAATAGTTATATAATTCAAAAATTAAACGAAAAATATCAAACACGAACAATATTTTATTATTATTAATAACGCACGACGGCCGTTTGACAAGCTAAGGTTGTGAAGATACTTCCACTGTACCCTCTTTAGTCCACACACATAACATAATAATATCAGACTCACTTTTATAAATACAGATGCATCCGAAGCGATGCGCATCTTAGGTCCTCCAGCTAGTGACTACGACGAATACGACACGTTTTTATTGTAGATATGAGAAAAAGAAAAAGTGAGTAAGCATAGGTAGGTACTTACTAAGTATAGATACTCTTGCGTGTGTTTGACTTATTTCAAGTGGCCAATCGAATTCGTCCCACGCGAGTCAGTCGATTTTATTCTTATAATAATGTTCACGATAATCTGCTGCCATTACTTTAAAAAATGCCGCGGTACGCGATTAGGCCGATAAGAATATTTTCTTTAGTTTAAAAATCGTGGTGAGCATACATTTTGCTGATTTCACTGAGCGTCTGAGCCCTTATTGTTATAACAATAAGATATATCTGCTTCAGCCATCTAAATCCAAGTTTAAAACGATAAATAATAGAAAAAAAACTATTTGTTAAACATTTAATATAATATTATATGTGTCTCCAAGTGTACACTAAAAATGTGCGTATTATGAAACCTTAGGATTGCATGTGTCTAAAGTTATTACACAGATTGATAATTTTTAATATGGTAAGTGATATCTCTGCGTTCAATTTTGTCTTTTAAATATTACACAGTTCTTGTTTATTAGTGGAAAAAACCAGCGAGGAGCACATTGTTCCTACCACCTTTGTAACTATAGGTACGTAGAATTTTGAATGACCCTAAGTATTTTTTTTCTTATAAAAAAAAGCATCACAAAATAAGTAAATAAATAATAAAACGTAATTCAACTCACGAATTTAGCACTGGAAAACTTATCACCGCAATCAATTTTTAACTTTGTTAAAAACCGGCAGCGTTGAGAATTTGTTATTCGTTGAACTTAAATTATTTCTACTTTCTTACACGACAATCCAATAAAGTGGTTAATTTTTTTTCTACAGTCGACTTTCTTCGCTTGTTCATATAATACAATATAATATATTCATTAGACTTAGTTAAATCAGTTTGGTTTGAGTTCCCGTTCGTTTGCGACGATCTTTATTAATTTATATCATAAATAAATTAAAGTGATTTGCATTCAACGAACAGTTTCAAAATCCTTTCGTAAGTTTTGGTTGTATAACAATATCATACGCAGGCGGGTTCAGTACCACGGTATCTGTATGTAATTATACTGATAAAAGCGTGTCCATATCCGCACAAGATACGTACCAATGTCTAATGAAGTACTTATTATAAACATGAAAAAGTGACCCGATTAAAAGTGCGAAAAGTCTAAAGGTAAGCGTCCGTCTACATTTTTATTGCGTATAAAAGTATAATGTGATAATCAACAGTCGTATATAAAATTATCATATGGTATAGTTAGGTGTCTATAATTCTATACCTCTACGAAGGGACTTACTTATTAAAAAGGTAGATCAAAGTAGGTATCTTCCATGGGTTACCTCAGCTGGGTAAAAGTATAAAAAAACACCCGCATGGTCACATACATATTAATTAATAACTGATATTAATATTATTATAATTTATAAAAAAACGATTTCACATTATCACTATATAGTTCATAGGGAGGTGGCAAATGACCACGGCCTGTGTTTTTTTTTTAAATAAATATACATAATATATTATTTAATATCATATATACAATTAGATGTAAGTAATAACTAATAACTAATAATTAATAAATATTTGTTTACCTATAAAATTAGGACTATAGGTGCCATTTAAAATTTATTCATAGAAAACTGAACAAATTTATTCTAAACAGACTAATGGGTACTCTACACTATGTAAATAATATTTTTCTGATTTGAGAAGAGTGAGGAGTGCTAATGTTTGTCACTCGTTGCCAAATGGCTTATCACAGCAATGTTCCTACCTATATATAAAATACCGTTTACCTATACATAACGAATCGTAAGTATTGTCGAGATAAAATGTGTTGTACTCCTGGGGCTCATGTTCAGTGTTGCGACTTATCTAGATAAAATTTACTGGTCATCTTTTTATTTATCTTAGATTAAAACTTCAGTTATCTATAGTAATTTATCTAAATAATTATAAATGTATTAATTATTTAATATTATAGTATAATAATATGCATTTTTACATTTTGTGTTCGAAAACCATACTTATGTAATTTAATAGAAATTTACAGTACTCTTAAATAGTTTGAACAAATTCCAAGTAGTCATAAACTCATAAAATATAGGTAATCTTGTTAGTCAATACACTGAACACATTTAATATATTCTGTGGTCAATATTCCATAATTTATTTAGTGTTACTGTTTTTTTTTGTTTTAATTAATCTATATACATAAAATAATCGTATAATATATAATAATTATTATATTGTATAAATGCATTTAATACTAGGTATATTTTGTATATCCCGTGAAATTACCCACGAAAACATATTATATGGGTGTGTTTCGTACGCTGCCCACAGACAACGACTACTGCAGCTATACACATATATTATATACCTATTATAAATTATAATATAATATATTCGGCACCATTATTAATGTCAATTGTATTACTTCCATACAGACACTATTCGTAAATAGTATATATATATACACTTCAGAGCTCAGGGTATTTTAGAATCAGATTATTAAAACGCAATATAACGCATAAACTCGGCCAGTAACTGTCATAATCATTCTCTTGTGTTCTTGTAACGTAATCTAACCAATTTATTTATTATGATTTATCAGGTACTTTAATTACTGCATAATATTTTATTTTAACAACTTGAACTAATCTACTTATCTACTTAAGAGGACTATGCACTTGTTGTCTCCGTCTTAAACACATACGATATGACATTTTTGTTTTAAAGGAGAATAATAATTATGTGGAAAAATATTAATAAATCGTCATACCAGTCGTTCCAGTGCGTATTTAGGGTGATCGAGGAGCCGGGTCACCACCCTTGGTTTGTGTAGTACCTATACATGCAAGGCTATATAGTATAAATATATATATATATATATATATATATATATGGTATTTATTCTTGTAGTTATCCTCACCTTGGGAGATTTCTGGCAAAGCCACTGCATAGCGAGTTTATGTCAAGTTTAAAAAATACAAAAAAATTTTTATCTATTTTTTTATTTAGATAATTTAGGATTTTTCATCTACCTATTATCTTTATCAAGATAATATTTTAGTTATCTATTCCCAATACTGCTCATGTTGTGATTTTTGCCCTACAATAAAAATAAAACAAGTTTACGCATAAATATTAAATACACGAGTAATTAAAAACAAAGTAGCCAAAAATAATGAGTTCTCCAACGGAAAAATATTTGATGTGAATAAGAAATAATCAGTTCGTTTAGAACAATACACGCAATAACGTAGTTGTATTTGTGTGTAATGTGTATAGCGCGGGTCGGTAACGGGTCAAGTCGATCAGTGAAAATTCTACCAAACCTGGGTGAGGATTTATTGCTGTACCCACACCGATACCACTCTGGTACTCAACCATATGCACACGCAATATGGAAGAGGACTTGAGGTGGTCTAGAAAATATCATATCCGAACGATAATCATGATTTGTCAATCGTCTGTCGAGACATGACAACTAGAAAGCACCAACGAACATGGATTCTGTTTACAATCGAATGGTAAAGACGTCGACCAACCTTTATGTTATATACTCGCCCGAGATTCACTCACATCAAAAGTTCAATCACTCACACTCACACTTACAGCGGTCAAGCAGAGGCATCGAGCACACGACCTCCACGAGGGACGGGTTTACACGAAACTTGTACAAATGGTCAGCAATAAACTACCGTGCATGCCACCAATATGTCATACCGTGCAATACAACGGAATTGAAAACCGCACGACAAATCGTACAAATCGTCCGAGATCGCGGCCGATAGCAATAACCAACCCGTCATACACCCAAACACGACGCACTCAAATTCTCACTGCGCACGTAACATATTATATTTTATTATAAAACAAAACTCACTGACCTTTGCGGCGGTCAATCGTTAGTTTATGCACGTATACGCGTATAAATGTGCGTATACCTCTATATATACCTCTGTGCGTTATATATATATTATACGTATATATACGTGTGGCACATTTTTCGCCCCGTCGAGGGCGTTTGGCGAGCGGCTCGACGGGGTGTAATCGGGCGGCCGCGACAAATTGCAAATTATCGGCGGGCCGGCCGCCCCGGGGAGACAGGTCCGATTCGCCGCCACCTCCACTGCCTCCACCACCGGCCGCCATCGATAATTTTACGAGTCATTTGCTCGGCATTGTTACATGCGGAGGAGCAAAAAATACCCGCCCCGCCCCTCCCCGCACAACATGCCATCAGCAGTTTTACAGTCGTCTCACTTCTGATCGAATTCCGTTCGAGTAAACTTATATATTTTTTTCGCATGTCCATCGCGAAACAAAACGTAGAAAATCACTCGGTGTCCGCAGCCGCGCGTTCATCCGCCGAAACGGTACATTTTTCGTCTCGAAAGACCTATGTATTTCTTTTTTTTTCCAACCGACCAACGCGAAACAATTCCACGCACGGTAAGAGTTCCCATTATAGTTTCCGGGGAGACGTATGCGTTTAATACGATTTGTTTTTTATGCAGTTTTACGAAACGTGCGTACTTCATACTTTCCATGGAATATGAGTGATGTGACTGCTGTTATTATTGAGCGACAGACGTCCTGAAAATTCCAAAACAAAAATGTTAACGTGATTTTAAATACCTATTTGAAATGATATAATGAGTTTACCCAGCTTTACCACTAACCCGTTGTTGTCAGCTATCGATTAAACACTTTGCAGTATATTATTTTATCTTATATTTTATTTTTCCTCTTAACCAAAACATTGTTTTTAACTAAAAAATATAATACAATACGACCCCACTACAATCACTCTCCGCACACCTGCGATATTGAATAATGTTATTATCTTTCCTATGTTCTTTTCACATTTTGAAACCGCAAGGTACATAAAGTGTCTACTGCTTTCTTCATTTAAACTACGTGTGAACTTAACTACCAGATACGTGGTCCGTGCTTTATTTATAGGTAATAGGGTTTCGTGAAAAAATATCGATCAAAAATCCAATATTAAACGGCCGTCAATAATAAATAAACACAGAAGAAGCAAACTACAAATAATTGTACTCTTTACATTATAGTGTAAGTTCTATAACTTATGCATACCAGAATGGCAGCATCGATTTATAATATATGGGCAGCGAAATGCCGATACTAGGCGAGTACCTATCTAGTAGCTATGCAGGATGATTGTTGACTGATGTACAGTTAAAAATTCATTATATAGAAAATATGTTTTAACGTTTTTTTAGACAATTTTATGATATGTCAAAATAACATTTTTGAAAAGAGTTTTATTTTTACAAGTTATTTTTACTTTTTTAATTGACGATAACAATTTTTAATTTCTGCATATTCCAAAACAGATTTATTCTGAGAATTTCAATACATATACATATATTATAAAAATTGAGTTTCAAACACGAAGTTTATTGTTAATTAAAATATTTATAAACTTTAGATAGGCACTCCCTTGTCCAAAGAGTTTCTGCTAGTCTGACACAGCAATGACAAGGAATTAGTTTTAACTCGTTTTACGTAAACTTTGTTCATAAAAATTACCTTATCAGTTATCATATAGGTAGTCAAATATTATGATTATTTTTAATAGATTTACAGATTGTCAATTTCAAATAAATTTGAAAAAAATGTTTTGTGGAGTATGCCATCATTATTAATAATAAGTGAAGTTGTGCCATTCCACTCATTCACATAATAAAAACTCTATATGCTTATAAGTTATAAGTTATAACTAATGAACTTCTCATTTGAAATTCTATTTTTACACATCGAAATTCTCAGAAATATATTCTGTTCGGTATATGAAATTAAAAATGTACACTGTCATTCAAAAAGCTTAAACAAAATATTATTATTCCAAAAATGTAATTTTATAAAAAAAAATATTTGCAAAAGAAGTTTGGAATATTCCAGGAAATAAGTGTTTACTTTTAAAAGAATCACCCTGTATACATCTATACATAGTAGCATTTACCTACCTGTACCTATCTTAGACTCTCGATTTGTTGAAACAATTGCTTGAACAACGTCACGAGAAAAGTGCAACGAGTTTAAAAATGAACGAAGTATCGACGCGTCAGATATTCAGTCGCACAGAAAACCTGCCATTGATCACGACTACCGTGCTCACGAGTTTTTACAGCGAAGTGTAAACTGTACATATTATATTATGGTGTGTGTTTCCCATATTGTATTCATAATGTACGTTCGCGGTGGAGGAATGTGCCGACGAAAACAGCATCGACATTTTATAACGTCAAAAAACAAAAAAGGGGGTCAAGTGGATGTCGCTCTGCTGTACAGTAGGTTACGAGTAGATCACTGTATAATTGATGGTATTAAATTTGAATTCAATGATATAATATCATTTTATACGAAAAACGATTCTGAGCGGAGACGGTATGTCAGTCTAGGATATTTTAAATTATATTGATATGGTTATCATACGGTAGCTGGTAAGTTGAATTAATATAATTCATATTATTTAATTATTAAGCTAAAATTATCAGTGATGCTGCAAAAATATTATAACATATACTTTTACTCGTTAAAATTGATTTTAATACGTAATTTCGTCCAAATTTGAACTTAAAATGTCTGTAAAAAATAACTGTGTTTATATATTTTTTAGATTTTTTGTTTACAGTATGTACTATTTATTAGAATCTTTATTTTAAATTTTCAATCCTTAGTTATAAAAACTGACCATTTTATAATTGTTTAATTACAATGATTGATAATTTTCGAGATTTTGATGAATTTTGTCAAAATTCGAACTTCAAATGCTTATAAAATAAATGTGTGCCTATGTATTTTTAATATTTTTCAATTGCTATTGTAACAATATATCAGGAGCTTTGTATTAAATTTTCATTATTTTTGGCCCAACAAATAAAAATTTATTGATATTTATATAAAAAAAAACTAAAAAAATTGAAAATTGAAATGGTCCGTTAAAAGCTCAAAAACAGTCAAAATATATTCAAAATTAGATGGTGTATAGAAAATGCATATATAAACATTCAGTGGATTTTTCATGCATCTACAATTATTCGTTTTTGAATTGCAATAAAATAAGAAAATAGCTACATGAGAAATCGAGTGAATATCTAATCTTGTAAAAATTTGAACTTAAAATGCTCATAAAAAATTATTATGACTTGCTTATAAACTTTTTTTTATTGATAAAATTAGGCAAACTTATGAGGAATCTTGTATTACAAATTTTAAAAATTTTTATGAATTTCTAACTCAAAATAAATTGCAAATTTTCGTCATTTTTACGTATTTTGTCAAAATTTGAACTTTGATTACATATAAATAAAAATTGTGACTACGGATTTTCAATATTTTTCATCTGCCTTTGAAACTATATATTAGAAGCCTACTATTTAATTTTCAAGATGTTTTACCCAACAAATAAAATGTTATTGACATTTATAGAAAAAAAAAACTAAAAAAATTGGAAACTGAAAATGTCCGTTAACAGCTCAAAATAAGTCAGAATATTTTGAAAATGCTATGGCGTGTAGAAAATGTTTATATAAACATTCAGTCAAAATTGCATGTATCTACTGTCATTTATTTTAGAGTTATACCAAAAACCAAAATCGATTTTGTCGAAAATTGGTTTTCTGTAAAAATGTTTTCCTTAATTTTTCATTTGTTTTTCACGGCGCTTTTGAAAACTACTGGGAAATTTTAACTTTTGACCCCCCGAAGTACCAACTAGATTCACTTTCCTATCAGAATAAAAGGTACTATTGAAGAAAATCGAAGAATTTTTACTGCCCTAAAAGATGATGACAGACACAAAAATAAAAAAAAAACACACATCATTGTAAAATCAATACATTCATCGCTCCGCTCAGAATCTAATACGCACGGCTTAGAATATAATATAATAAAATACCATAATATCGCCCCCCCCCCCCCAATAAACGCTGGACTGTATTTTCCTATATTGGCTTTGTCGTCAATTTATTTATAAATAAATCAAATTCGTAGTGTTGATAATTCGATAACCGCATTTCCATAGATTACACATATAACTCCCTCTATTTTGTTTTATGCTAATAATCTGTGCGTGACTAACACACGAGCGGTGGCGACGGCAGTATAACAAGTAAATATTATACGGATTATTATCATTCAGGGTTTGACTATATTTACAAGGTTTACGTTTGTAAATTTTTTTTTTTTTTAATCCCTTGTCGAATTTACTACACCGACCTTGCCCCGTCGTCCGACTAGTACGACCGTAATTATATTCAAGATAATTTTAAATAGTAAACAACGGGGGTGGGCGGGGGGGTTAAAAAGTCACAATTCCCTATCCCAAAATGTCATACTTCATGAAAATGTATCTATACAAAATGTCCCACACCCTCACACCACTATTGTTATCAATATAGGTAGTACGGGAAAATCGTTATAACTACAACCCGCTTCAAAAGAAAATCCTGTATGTGCACTCGTAGTACTCATTGAACATAATATTGAAAAATACAATAGTGTTTATTATATAATAAATAAATATTATTATTTTATTAAATTACATAATACTCTCGTACTATCCACACACGTACTCTACACATTTAGCCCGCACGTAGCAGCGATATCATTGCACTCGGGTGTCGATGACTGTATTATATAGGTACTTGTCGATTTAAAACGCGATCTGCAGCAAGTTGTCCCGGTTCCATTCCTACAGCAAGTAAACGTTAAATGCATATACTGTTATGCAATAGCAGATTGATCGCAAAACTCGACCTACCTATGCACACAATAACATGATAATATAATAACATCGCGTCTCACGAAGATCTAAGAGGGCCCACCCGTGCACTATTCACGACGGAGGGTAAGACTTCGCAGGACGCTGGTCGAAGGAATTACAGGCGTTTCAAGTTCTTCGAAAATCAACCACGACTGAGAAGAACAGGACGGTCGCCAGGGGGGTCGACGGTGTGATTTTATCCGAATACATAATATCATATATATATATACGCCTAACATTGCACAGGGCGAATGCAATACGACCATGGGATTAGTATTATAATTCGGACCTAAAACGTCCAGAACACGTTTCGGTATTTTATTTTTCGGATTTGCTATCGGCAGCAATCCGCTCACGTACCATGCAACATTCACCCTTCGCTTTAACCATCACCCTGCCGGCACACCGAAAAATAACATCGATAACACTGACCCATTACGCGGGCTATTGTCGCGAGTAACTTCTGGAAACGAACCGAAGACGACCTTAACTGCGCAAAGCACCATCTATACATGTGAGGATTCCCTGAGCGTATCAATCGTTAACATGAATTGTTTAGCGACACAGGAGCTGCCGATTTTCGCCGTTCAGTATAGCACAGAATTTAAAATGCTGAACTAGTTTAAATGTGTGGGATGTTTAAATTTTTTAAAAAAAACGAAGAACCTTTTGACGTGCATAATATTCGTATTTTAGTTCTATTCACAAATTTCCTCATGTTGATGTACCTAAACATATTTATTTTTTTTATTTTGCATAATATTTTAAGCATTATGATGCATATTATTCATATATTAACTATAAACTCGAAAATTTATGTAAAATCTCATGATCAGTTAATGAAGTGCATATGTTACAAAATTAAAAATATAACATTTTTTCCAAGAATGTATCATAATAGTAACATGATTTAAATTAAAATATTCATTTGTTTTATCAATATATTTGAATTATTTTACATTGCCTTATAAATGATAAAAGGATACATTAAAATAAATTAAATACAATTAAACAACAAACCAACAAATATTAATATTCCGTGTTTTTACAATGAATTCCAGCCTATACATTTTTTTTAATAGTAAACAGTGGCCGACTATGCCACCGATGGGACTTTTCCACGTGGGCCGCGGCGATGGTAGTTCGCGGAGGACTGTTCATACAAATATAATAATTAAGGGCATTTCTGTTGATAGCTGTAGGGAATAATATATTAAATACTACTGATATTAAAACGTTATTGACATTGTTAAAAATTAAAGTGATTTATTAGATTAATGATAACTATGTACTTTCATTTTTTTTTTAAATTTAATATTATATTATTATATTCTGTTTTTTATCAAGTGTAACATATTAGTTATTTTGTTTAGTAAATACTATTTTAAAAACATATTATTCTACATATAACTTCAAAATAAGCATGCATATTTTTATCCCAAAAAAATTCTGGATGAAATAAATTTGAGCTGGTCAAATAGATTTCCGGGGCACAATTTTTTAGTCATTGGTTGTGTAAAATATATAATTAGTTCAATTGATAATTATTATAAATGTATAAAACAATCTACAATTTAAGTAAAAAAAGTAACGTGAAGTACGTTATAATTGGTATGAACGACGGAAGCATCAAAATATTATTTTGCTATACGTTTCACAATAATGAGGCATCCCGCATCATTATCGGAATAATAATTTAATATAATTTTAATTAAACGGGTTAAAAAACTCAATTACATATTGTTCATAAAAAGTTTACAGTGATACATAATAGATGGTAATTTATTAGACAACGCATATAAAGTATACATCATACAAAACAAAAGATGGAACAATATGAATTAAAAATATTGTAATATTGTAATTTATATCATAGTATGTTACTTCCGTAGTTCCGTGCGAAATCTTGAAACGCGAATAACCTGTAAAAAAAGCATTAAAATAAATATATCGTTACATGGGTGGTTTCACTATCGCAGACTGGTTTTGCTCCACCCATGTCATTATATTTACCTTGAGAAAAAATTGTGAAATATACGCTGGGGGAAGTCGAACTTTCGATACCTATGTACATAATATTTTAAACACATTCTCGGGAGTAATAATAATAATATATAGATGACGAGTCATGTTATTTATAACTTCCCTATAATTTTCCAATATTCTTTTTATTTATTTCAGCATAATTCAATAATATTCCAACTTAGAGAAAATTATAGTAATAAGATAACCAACTCAGCTCGGTTCGTATCTAAAATTATATTTTATACTGAAAATAGAACGTTAAAAAAACCATGATCATGTCTTGAAATAAATTGCTAATAATATTATTGTCATTTGAAGAAAAAATAAATTAAGTCTAACATTTTGTACCATATAAATTAAAAAATATTGGACCAGATTTATATTAAAATGTTACGTTTTGTTTATTTTTTTTTTTGTGCTGTATTTAAAGTTTTTCAGATGATCTCTCACTCTTTAAATATTATTTACACTGCGATACTGTAAGAACTTTAATACATTCTTAATAATATAAAAAAAAAATAAATATTCATCGTACAACAAGTAGGCATATAAATAATATATTATATTATATTCATTGTACCATATATTTAACTAGAATTTAGAATATAAATGTTGATGGTAATCGAATCCGCTTATTATATTCGACCATTCATCTCGATTTTACTTAAATATTACAAACACAACTATATATGTTCTGTTCGATATTATAATAGATTACCTACTATGCAGCAGTCATTCGACCCTCTTGCCTACCGTTTTTGTCATGAAATCAAATGTTTTAACGACCCAAATCTAATCGGAATTGTCTATTATCTAGGGTTTAAATGGTATTAAGGACCCAAATACGCGGTCAATGGATGCAGCAGTTGTTAAACTTTATAGGGATTTTGTTGACAACAGAAACGCTAGTTTAGCATTAACGATATATGGGCCAACGACTAACAATGTTGACAAAATAATGGAACTACTCATAAGGCCTGAAGCTGTTTACTTCACCTTTTTTTTGTAAATAGATGTACAACTCGGTTTGTATTGTATTCTAAATAATTATATTACTATTAAGCTATAAGAAAAAAAAAATTGCGAAAAAAGGGTTTGAAAAAAAATAAATAGATATTGCATTACTGCTCATTCTGTATTAACGTATTATGATAATATTTCTTTAAGACCTATAATAATTGTAAATTTCTATCATAATACAAAATATTTAGTATATTATTTTAATGTAAATATTTTCAAAGGCTAAAAATGCACTTTCCCCCATGCACCACCCCACTCAACGTGTCCACTGGACCGGCACTCCTGCAACTCTGGCCGAACAAGTCGTCCGAAAGGGGTCAAAAGGCTGAAATGTCGAGAAAACCATGATAAAATATCGAATATAATATCCGGTCTATCGCGTACACACGACATACGCTCCCGTATAATAATAATTTAGTTATACGTTCAGAGCTTATAATAACCTTATTTTGTACGCCCGAGTGTTGAAAAATGCATAATAATTTTTTATATTATAATACAATCTTGCCATATATATACCGTGCGTTTATTATTATTACTATACATTATATTATATAATATCATAATAAACACATAGTTACCTATTATTACCCTTTGAATGAACCACCGAGCCTTTTGAACCAGCAACTAAACAGTGGCGTATTCATAGTGGGTGTTCAACCACCTCCCTATGGGCTATGAGTGATTTTTTTCTACTATACTAAAATTTTAAATGATACATTTAAAAAATAATTGATAATTATTGTAGTCTAAATGAAAATTTCTTTTTATTTAGCGATAGTATTTGTAATATTGTTTGTTGTGTAAAAATAGAATGAATAAATGTAAGAACAAATACCTAGATACGTATTCAGAAACTCTGTCACTGTCGTTTAATATAAAAGTATTTACCGACAGACCGTCACTGTGACAGTTATTGCTAGTTATATGCCCGTTTCCGGTATATGATATTTGAAATTATATATTCTGTTTAAAGGGTACCCTTAATTTGTTTTCTCTATTCGACACACTTGCAACACAGCGAATTTTCATTCAGTAGAACCAACCATGTGCTGTTAGCTTTAGTATTATAATGAATTGACCCAGTATACAACTTATGAACATATTACCTATAATGTTTAGATGTTGGGCGTTGACTTTTTTACGATAATGTACATTGTACATACATATTATGTAATATTTTACATACTCATAACTCACATACAAATTAAAGCATCGTAAAAAGCCAACGTAAAAATGTTCTTAACTTTAAATTTGTTGATAGGTTAATTCATTCTAGTATTAAAATTTAAAGCTATCAACACAAGGTTGGTTCTGTCTTCTGTTGAATGAGACTTCTCGATATCACACATTAGTGAGAGGGAGGAAACGCGCTGATATCCTCTTAAGTAATTCGTTTTAGTGCATAAAATAAACTGTGAACTGGTAACCATCGATGTGTATTTTTAAATCTATAAACAATTATCATTCATTGTTTTCAATTCACATATTTTTCAGAACAGTAATTAATATAATATACCTATAATTATTATTATTATTATTATTATTATTATAAGTTTTACTATTATGTTACATTTATATTTTTTTTGATTTGTATGGTGAAAAAATTTAAAGAATATGTCATAACAGATAAAAATAAAAAGCACACTGATAGCACTAATGAAAATGTAAATAAAAATCACACGCTCGCAGCAATATCAATACCGGACTCAAAACTTATGCCAAGTAAATTAAGTAATACACAGTAAAAATATTTTTGTAAAAACCTAATGATTTTTAATTTCTTTATTCGTTAGGCATGTATATAGAGTCATTTATAAATCAACTAGAAGCCAGTATAGAACACCATAATATTGAAAAAGATACCTAACAGTTTTAATTTTGTTCTTACAATTAGTTTTTAATACTGTGAATAAAAATTATATTTTTAATTTTAAAGTCCTTACAATTTCATTAATTTGAACTAATAAGTATTAGTTATTAACCGATGTTATTAGGTTTTCATTGTTAATTTTATAATAATGACGATTTTGAATTTTGAATTTCATTCTAATATCTCATCAGTACCTTATAGTTATATTATAAAATAATATAAAATGAATAAAATTATATTGCTAAAAATAATTTTTATTCAATAATACATAATAACTCATGCATAATATATTGTTACATGTTATAAAATAATAACACTTGTCAAACGTGGAAACGTGAACGATTTGATGTGACCAAGTCCCCGTCAGCAACCTACCCTGTACCTCCTCACCCCACCAATCATCACCAATGTATTGTAATATTATTATGTACAATTTATATCATACACAATATACATATACGTATATATGTGTAAAGGTATATACTATATAATATATATAGGTAGTGTGTGGGTCTTTAAACCGTGCGAACTTTTTCGTTGCCGACACACAACGGTGTACAGCAACCCCTCACGGTTAATCCGCGCATATACTTATATTATTATATAGTCCACGACCCCGTCGGGGTGGCGCAGCGGTGTTTCGCGTCCATTTGCATCCCCGACGTGTGGGGTGGTCGCGGGTTCGCTTTTTTTATTGTAATTAAACGACAGCGACGGGGGAAAAAAATGAAATTCGACACGCAGAGTGTTTCACCCCCCCCCCCTCCCCGTTTGTTTGAGCGTTGTCCTGGACGTCCACTTCGATCTAATTTTTCGACACGATTACACAACAACCGCCGCAGCAACACCGGCCACCGGCGATAATCTCGTACCTACGTGCCCGGCAACTCTATGTAGCAGCCTTTAAGCCTTTTCATAGTGCATTACGATATCATATTATGTTATTATGTGCGGTGTGCAAACGTTTTGACCGCCGAATGCCACCGTGATTTACGGCCGTAAACAAAACATAATATATTATAATGCATTAGGCATGTAATAATATTATCATAATAATATAGGTACGCGTAAAATATTGTGTATAATGCATTTTCCGGACGATTTGCTTCGCGCGACCGTGGTGCGACGATAGTCGTCTTACATTATATTCCGATATTGCGCCACCATAACTACCCAGAGAAGAGATTTACCTCTCGAGAACGAAATGTCGAGTCGTTATTTTTTCACAAACCCGTTTTATCGGTTCACTCATCCTCCTCTATATGTCCTCTTTGGCTGCGACACACAACGAACATCTACCCAATCGTTTGCTAAACATAGGTACCTATATGTAATATTACAATATGGTTGCAACCTAAAACGAAAAAAAAAACGGAAAAACTTATAAATTATGTGCAACAAATTAAGACTCAATCGCATATTATACGAGTATGATTTACTTATAATACATAATCCATATCAATTTATCTTTTAATAATGCATTTAGAATTGAAATCCTGATTTTAAGGAATGTTGAGTAATTATACCCATTATTTACAAAGGATAATAGTTCTTAATAATATTTTTGCATAAAAAAGATATTATTAGTTGAACTATTTAGTCTAGTAGGTAATAGAAATAATAATATTAAACTTATAATTATTCTACTCAATGATTTGTACCTACATAGGTACCTATTATAAAATTATAGAATATTAATATTGCGAAAATATCTTAAAACTTTAAATCATCATAATACTTCTAAACATTTTACCGTGGACTAAAATCTATAAGTTGTAACATAAAGTTCAATAACCCAGAATAATATTATACTCGTACTAATTTTAATTTAGATCCATAGACATATTCAAAAAAATTATGTACTCACTTATTAATTAGTAAAAAATGACAGTTCTCTTTAAAAAGCAAAGTTTGTATTGTAGAACACTTCTTAAATAATATAAATAAAAAATCTAAGTACTTTGAAATAGGGCTTTTAACAATTTTAACTATATTTAAAAATTCCAATATCAGATTTAAATAAACGCATAATTAAAGGGAAAATAGGGTGAGCGTGCTTAATGAAACACTATGTATATACGACAAATGAATAACCCTTTCTGGTCAAGTGATTATTTTAGGAATCGTATATAAAATACGATTTTTTTATGATGTTACTAGATATACCTATAGGTGATCATTGGATTGGTATCCAGTTAATACCAAAAAGAGATAGAAAATCATTTTTTGTAACCCGGCGTGGCGCACTGACTGAAACCAATCAATCTACGTGATTGAGAGTAAGCAACGGCCGCTGCCACTAGTTATCGGTGACCACCCGGATTTGTAGTGTCGTTTTCAACCGTACCCAACAGTTCCAACCTTACCGTACCAACCCTAACAACCTTATAGGCCAATGACCTCAGTCATCGAAGCCTTAAACTAATAATAAAAAATAAAAATAAATATCTACATTTTTACTATAAATAATATTTTTGCTGATAAAAATTAAAGAACAAAAACAATAATATTATTACTAGGTACAGACGATTAATGTGAACAAATATCTAACGAAATCTGTTTGCTGTAAATCACTATAATATTATCTTATACCTAGTGATCATTACTTGGGCCGTTGGACTGGAAAGCCGGAAAATGCATAAATAATGATATAATATAATATACAATATGTGTACCTATCATGTTTTATATTATTTTGATACTACTATAAACATCGATGAATATTATCGTATAGATAATTCGTTATAAAATTGTTAATTTTTTTTTTTTATTAGAGCCATTAGTTATATACCTACTTAATACTTATATATTAGTTTACACAACATCTAAATATTAAATATATTTTTTATAATAAAGGTAGTCAAAATTAATTGGTTCTGTTATAATATTAATGATGTTCGGATGAACATTAACGTTTATAAGTGCAAGTATGTATATTGTATAGCCAGTGTAATACAATGTATAATATCTACAGCAATAACAGTGATGATGGCTAGTCGACTTATAAAACAAAGTTATATATAATTAAGTGGTGGTAAAATGTTCTGAAAACCACGCCATTAAGTCAAAAGCTTTCAGCGGATCATTAGGATTCGGTAGATCGACCATTACACTAATGTCCCGAGTTCGACAAATTACAACAAACTTTAGTTACTTTATGTTCAATATTATACAATAAAACTTTATTAATACAGTATACCTACCACGTGCTTAATAAGTAATTTTCTTCCAGTCTTTAAAAATATTAATTATTAATTAAATCATTTTAATTCATAAAATATTTGTTTTATAAACGTGATTTTATTTTAATCGCGTTTTCTATAGTTCGCCGAACTGACTTTCGATTTTTCTTAATTTACATAACTGAAAATATTTACAACATTGATTTATTTATAATTTAAAATTATATTTATTACTAAAATGTATTATGCATTATAATATGAATATTTTAAACGACCATTGGTATTTTAAAATCGTTGACTCGTTGCAGAATTTATATTATTTTATATTCTACAAAATGAATTCTAAGTAGTACTGCAAATTACTTTTTTAAATTCACTGGTTAAACTTTTAAAATAAACTTACCATAACATTATTTACTATTATTATTCTTATTATAATTTTCATTAGTATTAAGCTATGTATATTAACATTACTCCCCTGACTTATATTATTTATATAAATAATTTACCAAATGCAATTTACTCCAAACCTATCAAGTCGGCTAAGAAAAAACATATTCAAAATAACAATTGATTCTACTAAGTAAAAATTATACAGCAATGATAAAAAAATCTTATGTGCACGTGAAACATGATTAATTAATAATCATCGAACATCGATTGAACACTGAGCACATTGTCAACATACGCGATTATGATATAAAAAAAAAGCTTATATTTAAAAATATTTATTAATTTATATATTCTCATAATCACTTTAAATAAAATTGTTTTTTTTATAGTGTAATGTTTTATGAGCTAAACGCTTCCACGTCAAACTCCAAGACAATCCAAATCTACTAAACAACGAATTAGCATCTCTCACTCTTCCTGGTAACCCAACCAGACGCGTCAAAAGGAATTGGTGCCGTGATTTGAAAAGTGAAAACATTAGTTTAAGTTAATAATCAAGAGGTGTACCAAATGTGTGATTGTCTCCTCATATATATTTATACTCGTTATCTCTCTGTAACATAAATATTACTCATTGTACAAATTGTATAGATTGTAATGAAAATAAAAAGTATAGCCAATTTAAAAAAATAAATTATTAAAAGGACTCTAAACGTCCATTTCTTGTCTCAGTCTTACAAGTGCGAAACATAACATTTTTACGTTCAGCAGATCACGTTAACCCCCGTTAATTTAAGGATTACAGTGAGTCGACCTATAATGAAACTTGATCATACATCATTATCTGTGCTTGTATGTAGGAATTTTACGATAATTCAATTTTTAGCAAGTTATATGCGCATATAATATAGCGCAAATTAAAAATGCTCATAACTCACCTTGAAACTATCGTAAAAACCCCTCCTAAAACATAGATAATATTTGTACCATCAAATTTGATAATAGGTCAATTCACTTAAATTTTTAAACTAACGGAGCTAAACGTGATCTGCTGAGCGTAAATTTTCTGTTACGCACTCGTAAGACGGGGAAAACATAATATATCTGTATTGCTTCCTCTTAATGCTAAAACGTAAATTACTCTTATTACTCCTTAGACCTTAATCATTACATACAGCCATACCCATACGGTGTTGATATTTTGGTCATATATAAACATTTTAGTTCAATATGCCTACGTAATAATATTATCGTGGTATTATTTGCTGTAGGGGGTGCCAAGTGTAACACGCTTTTTAATAATTTAATAATATTATGTATTAACGATAAGTTATTCTTCAAAAATTTGAACAATCATATTATTATTTAATGAATAAACTAATAATTGATACTAAACGTATAGATAATAAACCAAACATGTTGGTCAATACTGAAATTTACGTATGCGAAACATATTATGCAAAACTGGAAAGTAAACATTTTATAGCTATTTGGTTGCAAACAAATAGACATCATCAAAATATACTATGTTAATATTATATGCTCGGCAATAAATCAGTATTAATATTTGTAATAAACTACTAGTAATACATACCCTTAATTATAATAACACCTAGTATATACAGTTCAAGTACGTTTTATTCGAGCTATAGGTACACCGTATGTGTTGTTTCCGTTTTACATTTTGTAAAACATCGCGAAAACAGTTTTCCACAGGTAAGCACCATTTACGTTGTAGTCCAACCTAAGCAACTAAATGTTCACCCTATAAATAGGAGAATATTCACTGTGAAAAGTTGTTTTTATTTTTTCGATATCAGAACTAAAAAAAAAGTTATTCCAATTTGAAAAAACTCAAAAATAATGAATTTTTAAACTATAAGAACTTTTTTCGTATTGTTATATTGAAAAAATAAAAACAAGATTGCACAGTATACATTCTCCTCTTTAGACTGTAAAAATTTGGTTGCTTAGCTTGGACTACAGTCTGAGTCGTTTTCACCCGCTCAAAACAGTTTCTTGCCATGTTCTACATAATATGTAAGACGGAAACAACACATTCGGATGTAGTCTCATCTTAAATTTAAAACATTTTAAGACATGCATAAAAAGGCAGGTTAACCGCCAAACTATTTTTTCCATAGATAATCAATACGATAGTCTTTAGATCATATGCTATGGATAGAGTCATACGAACAATTTGTGAAGTCAATATAACTGTTAGACCACAGTGATGTGCGCTTGCGCATGGTCTATTATCTTTCATTTTTGGTTCAGATATTAAATAAACTAATATTAAAACCTATTACAATAAGGTTCCATAAGTAGTCACGCATGCGCAGATATCACGGGTCCTATAGTTAAATGGTTATGTTGGCTTCGACTCATTCTATAGGTGTCATATACTATGACTCCATACTTTGTATGTCATCTAAGCGATAGTCAAACTCCGTTATATATAATACGAAATTTAGTGTAATTCACCGATTATAATACCTTTAATAATGTTTCCATTTAAATTCTAATTTTCGATACTTAGATTTTTATTTATTTTAATATAGAAATATCCTGTGGCAATATAAACTTCTTTTTTTCAAATGAGAACTACCCAATTTACTGAATATTGTTAACCGGATTAAGTATCAATTTATTTATATCGAAACTCGAAGTTACCACTTAAGTGTACTTCTATTAATTAACCTAAAAGACTATTTCAATTGAGAATATAAACTGTTTATGTACCTATTTGAAAATTTCAAAAATTAGAATTTAAATAAAAACACAATATTTTAGTATACAGCGGGAGCGAGCTTTCTTAGTGAATCCCCCTGTGAATATACTAACCACTAACCTAGCGCTTTTTATATTTGTTTAAATTCAAAGTAACTCTAACTTTATTATATCCAAATATTATAATACTATGTCAGGTATTATCATGCAATCAACACTTATCGAAACCTAATCGGTTAAACATACAAGACCATAATCAATATTACAAATTTAAAACAATCTAAAAAAATATATTAAAATTAATTTAGTTAAATCTATATGTAATTGTATTCCGAAATAGTATAGTTCCAAATGTATATCAAATATATATCTAGCATCAATATATTATGTTCAGACGTTAAAAAACGGAGTAGAAACCATAGATATATGGCGGGGGCTGCAATGTTGTATCTATTAGACTATTTTAAACATACACTTGGTAAAAGCAATAAATATATCACGATTACACTCAGTGAAGTTTACTTTGAAGAAGAATACCTGGAATAGTGGTATACACATATTAATCGATTGATTTAAATAATTTCAACGTAGTATATTGTATATAGGTACTCTCTTCCACGCATTCAAACTAATTAAAAACGTAATAGGAATTCGGAAAAAAAGAAGAAATTGCGAAACGTACTTTCGTCGAATCTATTTGATATTATAGCTGCATTTTATTTTAAATTACTAAAAAAAAATTCTCGTCTGTAATCATTTTTTTTATCGTTTTAAAATATGTCTGCGTTCATAAAATAATGATTGAAAATCACGAATGAAATAAAATAATTTATAAACTGCAGTTCGCATAGTAGTTAATATCAAAAACGGTTGATGGCCAACCAGCCTTTGTCATTTACTAACTGTCACCTCTCTTTTGACGCACCGCAATAATATAATACATATAATATAGGTACGTTTAAATTGCTCGTGAATAGTTAAAATATGAACGATTTATATTGTATAATTTCCGCGTGCCTACCTATTATTATATCAGCGCCAAATACAATTTTTCGACGTCTAGTTGTCAATTTGTTTTGAGCTCTACTCTAAAATATAATCTGTTTGTATATTTTTTTTTTTCCAATTGATATATAACTACGCGAGAATCGATATCAAAGTCATTTTTTAAAATAATATTTTTTTTATTGCGTAATTGGATGCGCTTTACCGTTTTTACAGTTTTCACGTTTAGAGTTATTTTATTTTTTACCAGAACATAATTTCATCACTCTTGTTATATTTTATGAAACGGAACTATAACACACCGAAGACAAAATAATATGTTCGACATTAAAAGGTTTATAGGAAAGAATTAGGTAGGGAATACAATTAAAACTATATTCACGATTTTTACGGTTTATTCGATTGGTCAACATCGATTTTAATTATTGTTATAAATATCCTCGCACTAAATTAACTCTATTAAACATGGCGAAGATTGATTTTTATTGAAATGGATCGTGTAATGTTTTAACCAACGATGACACCGACACGACGTCAAACAATTGTATCAATAAAATGTGTGTCATCTCGTCAATGATCAAGTATCAGAAAGACAATGAAAGAATCATCAGATGCATAGCCTCTGAATTATTCTTATATATGTTCGACAGAACAACGTTTAGAAACGTATCCGCAGTACTATATAAAAGTATTCTTAAGTTCTACAAACCTTGTATGCGGTTTTTTTTATCCGACCATAGAACATTAAAACGTCTATACAATATCCGCGGTAAAGGTATTTTCAACATTAAAAAGGGTTAAAAATATAAATGCAACACAATGCTCCAAGCCGGATTATCTTCTTCGGGGATTTTAAGTCTCTTGATAAAAAACTTCGAAATAAATACCAGTCAACAAACTTATTACCTACTTAATAATTCAATATCTATTAATATTTAATTATAGTAGGTATATTAAACAGAGCACTACCTACTTGAATGCTACGAGTCATTACACGAAGTTAACCATAATCTTACTTAGATCATACAAACAAACTAGTTTTGAAGAATTCTGTTGACTGTATAATTATTATTAATTAGCTTGACATAAAGGTCATCAAGGCACGGATTCGACTAAAAATATCTTAGCACAGGACACCATGTATATAATATACACATAGGTAAGTACATAAATATAGTTTAATATACTTGAACCGACCGTAGGATGTGCCCATTCATATACGTTTCGTGTTGTGCTTTGATATTTCCATCTACCTAGAAATTGCATCATCTTCTCTTTGAATGTAATTGTTTAAATCTTTAATTTTTATAGGAGTAATCTAAACTCTGTTTTTGAGTTACACTAACAAGAAAAATTCACACACCTTTAGGTCAGTTGATCTTGAGGGGGGGGGGCAATTAACCAAAATACCTAATCGTGAAATAACACGATACGTACAAATGGACACCATGTTACATTATTCCTACGGACATTCATTACAAGACATGATATGTCTGTTAACGCTATACCTATATAATTTAGTTTTTGTTTTCTATAAAAATAATTTTTTAAAACATTCCATTCACTTATATATAAGCTACTTATAAGCATATTTTCATATTTTCTTCGTACTCCTCGTATAATATTATAATATTATTAATTATTAAAACCACCGGTTTTATTAGAAATTATAATCGATGATAATTTTATACTCGGGCTCGGCCGAAAGCGGAGGTGGCCACAAACCTTACAAGTCACGCGTCAGGCGCACTAGTTTAAAACGGGGTAACTCGGCTAGAAAAGTCTCCCACGACGCGTGCTCCAGCTTGCGATGTCCAAAAAAGCAGTGACATGGTGAGGGGGTACGGTAGGGGGTTGTCGGACAGCCGGCGGGGTACGGGTGGAGGCGGAACACCGGGAGCGGTGATATTATTAGAGCACAGAATAGCGGATATGGAATCGGGGAGGTGGAGGGGGCAAACACGCCCCCGTAGTCAAGGGGAGGTCGGTCGGTCGGCGGAGGAGGTGCGCGTCAGTGGCGGTGGGGTGGCGGTTTTGGCGCGCCGAGCGTGCGCCCCTGCGACCTGCCGCTCGTAAATCGCCCACGTGCGCTACCATCCGATCTACGCTCTATTACTACTGTATATATAAACTGCAACTATGCCGCCACTGGGCCACCGCCGCACGTGGGACGATTCAACTTTTCCGCTTTCACCCCCTCCCCCCCCCTTCCACCCCTAAACTCATCCGATCGTCGTCAAACTGGCGCCGTGGTACACTCTTATACTTAAGGCGACGATGACGACGACCGTATATTATAATAACATTATACTGTTATATAGTACTTCCTATATAATATAATCCTGTGCAGGTACCTTATACCTATATAATATAGTCGCAAAGTGTAATAATAATATAATATTATTATTATATACCAAACACCGGAAACCCGGTAACTTCCTCTGCTTTGATGCCTCCGAGAGGCGTTGGCGGGGAAAATAGGTTTTGGTTGCGAGATGGCGGTGATGTGGGGGGGTTGCAAAATGCAACTATATTCTGTACTATAAATTTTCGCCATCCTTGCCGTATCGGATAGACGTCAGAGGTCATTTTTTTTTTTGTTTTGCACGCGCGCCTCGACGACGCGCGTGTGCGCCCATAAACGACCATAAATTTAACACGTGCCGCGTCCGCATGCGAATTGTGTTGCAGACAGAACGCGCCGCGCAGTCCCGTAACACGCCGTAATAATACTAAATTATTATTATTATTATCATTATTATTGTGCATCACAATGCACGTTATTATCATATTACATAATATTACATAATTCGTAGGCAACTACAAATAACGACATTGTGCTCGGGTTAGGTACCTACTATACCTACCCTCCACCCGTCCACACGAAATCTAAACATGGTAAACCACCGGTATTACACGCACTCTATTAGTATTATTATTATTTATTAAAATACAGTCCCCTCTTCCCCCAGTCATCGTACTATGAATATAAATTCGCAAGGAAAACGGTTGTGACTTCAGCGGCCCATGTGCAGGCCATGTATAAACACTACCCTCCTCCGGTAAAGCACGTAATTTATAGAAACAAATAGTGCTTGGTTACCATATATTATTATAATGTTCCATCGGAAAATCCAATTTTCCCATAAGATTGATTCCTGTAGAGTTCAGTACGCACTACTCGTTTGTGTTGTCTAGAGTGTTTGCATATCATACACCCACCCTTCTTCGATACGTCTTCGTTATAGTCCTGTATTCAGTGATCTAATGGTTTCGCAATTCCAAGATTATGCTTATTTTTAAATATTTTTAGTAGTTTATAAAACAAATCTTTAATTAAAATTTAAAACTTTTTGAGATAGGCTTTGTTTACAACTAGTTAACGCAAAAACCAAATTATTATACAAAAAGAACAAAAATAATTATTATGACAAGATAAATATTTACATAATAATATATTAATATATTAATAAAAAATAAATAAATATTAAAGGATATGTTTAAAATGTTTAAATTTATAAATGTATAACAAATGTAAGTATAGCATATTCTATGCTATACAATGTTACACCAATGTAGATTGTGATTTAAAGTTAAAATTATATTATAATATATATTTTCCAAAATAAGTAAGTACTTACTCTATGAGGTATATCTTAAATTAAAATTAAATTTCGATACGTCAAGAAATTATTTAATAATATATTTTTTGATTTACATAGTACCCACAGATGCATTTAATAAGTAGGTATAGTAATTAATAGCTTTTATAAAGGAAACTCTATCAAATTAATAATATTAATGAAAGTCTTTAGAAGTATTTCTATAGGTCATATCATGATAATTAACGAAATTAAAAAACACATAAATTAATGGAAAACATCAAAACATAGAACCACATTTTAAACATTAATATTCGTGCCCGTGAACGGCGTTAACACATGTGTATATTTTAACTGTTGAGTTAAAATAAATAGGCTAATATGGGCATAATACTGTACAAATAAAAATCAAATGTAAAATAAGTACCTATATAAGTTTTTTAATTGACTGCTATAAGTTTACCAATTATAAATATCTTCTAATAAAATGTAGTGCAGTTTAATAATATGATTTATTGTGTATGGAATAAAATAAAACGATATATTTTATATGGAAAATTAATTTTAACTTGTAATTTATGAAAGATATACCTGACAAGTAACAAAGCCTACCACCTAAATGACGATAGCTCACAATAATATACAATAATATATTTTAAGATAGGTTGGTAACTATCAATATTTTTAATAGCCTAAATTCCAGAAATTAATTATCTTATTAAGTATTAGGTGTGTTTGTTATTCTTAACAAAAGAAAACATTAATGGCCAGACTGTGACGAGTGTTAAAATACAATTAATATTTATTTTTCATTAAATAGATATCTATTCTAAAGGAAAATAATATGATTATAGTCTAATATCCATATTAAAATAACATTAGTAATTAAAAATTCACATTTTTACTGCATTCTTTAAAATAATTCTAATTCAAAAACCCACCACTGCTCTGGCTGAGATATTTTGGAGGGTAAACACTCGTGTAAAATTGGTATGGACTATGGGTAATTGACAATATTATTTTTCCAGTTACACGGTTCTACAAAAATTTGATCGATGGACAACAGGCCCTTAACTATAAATTTAAACTTTAGAAAAAATTAAAAATGTATATCAAAATAGATTATTATAGTCGACTTCAAAATATTAATTTAGATAAAAAGTCAAATTAAGTTAACTACAATTCAGTCAATTCGTTCGCGTTACCGTCTCGCTATGTGTGAAATTTATCACTACTTAGTATCTACTTACACGTTTATATACGTTTTCATATTTTGTATTGCCGGGAATTGTCCCGTTCCCGTTACTGATCAATAAAACTAACCAATACAAAAAAAATTCCAAATTAAAAAATGATTAACTGCAAAGATGTTTTAAATTAAACTTATATAAAAATCTTTTTTTTTAATCTGACATCTGGTATTTCTAGTAGTAGTAGTAGTAGTAGTAGTAGTAGTAGTAGTAGTAATAGTATAGCCCACTACTAATAGGTAGTACACTAATACCCTATACTGATATTTAGGTATACAAATTAAACAAAAATTAAGGTAACTGATAATATAATAACAAGTTTATCTATTTAATCTGTCATTGTCGGACCTAAAGATAATCATGTGTCTATTGTGGCTCAACTAAATAAAATTGGTACCTAGTGTAACTACTTCAAAGAGTGACACAGACTATTTGGTCGTAGACGATGAAATATCACCAAACGCGGTATTTATCATAAAAATACTAATAACTTTATAGTTTATAATAAGGGGCTACGTTTCAATGTGTATTTAAATAAAATTCATTAGGCATACCTACCTAATATATTCTTATTTTGGTAATTTAGGGAAACCATTTTCCAAAGGTTTACTAGTGGTAAACAGGTAAGTACGTCCTGAGCCTTTGACCAAACTTATTAAACCTGTAACTTCCAAATTCCAATCAACCTACCTATTTAATAAATTAACAACATAATATATTTTTTTGATGTTGATATACACTATTATCCATACTTCATTATAAGTTGTAATTACAATAAAAAGTTTTCAAATGTTGATCCATTCACGGTTCAATAGACAACAGTCAACATATGGTTTTACAACTATACGTATATTATTATGTATGTTAATTATGAACGTATGAAATAATTGTTTTGAATTTTTTAATTAATTAGTGTTGATGACATTCTTGCATTACAAAGTTAAAACATGCAATCTATTTAAAAAATGTTAATATAAATTGAGATAGGTACCTATTTTGTTATCATAGTTACATTATATTATAATATCTTATAACTGACATAGAACATTATTTCTTACATAGCCTAATATAAAAGTCTAAGTCTGAATTAAAATATTTTTTGAAAAAAATAAGATTTAATTCTTTATTTGTGATTAGGGCCTAACCAGGCTAACAAGGCGAGAGGTTTGGGAGTACAACCTCCACTGAAAATTAATAGTTGTGTAATTTATTGATATCAATCATCAATAACTATACAAGATGAAGATTACTATGATAACTCCCCCCCACCGATTTTTTTTTTTGTGTACGAGTCTTATATATCACAGTTGAATGTTTTTTTTTAAATTACAAGTGCATAAATAGTTATAATATATAATATAATCCTTACATTTTTGTCAGATATAAGTAGAGAAACAGCATCAAACTTTAAACTTTAAACTTTAAAATGGTAACGATAAATAAATACAGACAAATAAGCATTTTATTATCGGCGGATATCGAAAAAGAAACATTTTTGAAATGTATGTTTTTATAAAGCAAGAGAGTTTGTGCTGTTAAATCCAAATGGAAATCAATGTCAAAATAGTAAAGGAATAAATATATATATTTAAAATAACAATAAAAGTTATATTCACCGAAAGCGAAACAGCTGCCGGTGTTACTTCGCGAGACGCATTCGTGAAATTCTGAATACCATTGCATTTATTTTATTGGAAACTTAAACTTTTCCTCAGCAACAAAATGTTTTCCCCCATCTCAGCGATGTATTAGGTTATTCTAATATATTATATATAATACATATTATACCATGCGAGCAAAGTTAACATATTAAAAACTAAACTTGGTCAAACATTCCTTCGTATCCTATCATACCGTTATTTCAATCGGATGTGCATTAGATTACATTTTATTATTTACTTTTGGTGTAATTACTGGTCAGAATTCCGGGAATGTAGTTGATATATATTTTGCATTTCACATATAAGGATAATCGATACGAGAGAGAATCACTTGGACTGTGTTTTGGTAGAAAAATATTTTTTTTTACCTTATATATTTAAACATAGCTTTAACTATGCTTACACAAATTTAAAAAAATGTGTCAATTTTGTTGATGTGGTTTTTGTTCAACTAAAAAATTCAATGTGGTGCTCTTTTATATTATTTTCATTTTTACATAGTGTACGATATATTATTCTCTTTCTATATTATTACCATTGTTAATATAAATACTAAAACTATCAGAATTCAGAATGAATATTTTTTAACATTGGAGATGAATAATTTTTTAAATATTGCTCAACTTTATCCCTCACACCATGGCCATTGTAATTCTTTATGACTATGTTAATTTTTTAAAAATAATTTTCACAAGGTACAAAATACAATAATTTATAGGTAATATGTTTAAATTAATTTTTTTGTTTCCAAATAATATATCCTTTTTTTAAAATCATATTTCCGAGACAAAAAGTAGTTATTGGTTTAGTTTTACCTGGATTTAATACATTTTGAATCGCCGTTTTCATTCAGTGCCTTGTCTTATAGTCTTCTAAAATCATGTTTATTTTTATCTTGGTGGTATGAGCTAAGCGTAATATTGATCAGAAAATAATATCTTATGTACTTATCACTTATGTGAGATGATTTGTAATAATTACATGTCGTATTAAAAAAATACAAAAAAATTTATTAGAAACTTAGAATTTAATACATATCCGATATAGAATTTAACCGTCCAAAATATGACAAAACCCTCATTTTATAGTACGCTAATCGCTATAGATTGCACAACACAGCCGTAAGTATTCCTACTGGCTGTAATCTACGGATTATTATCATTCGGAACAACAAGAAGTATTTACTTTCCTTCTCATTCATCCGGTATGTTGGTGTTTGATAAAGATTACGCTTTAGACTACCTAGTGTAATAAAACTGTAATATTTTTTACTCGTAGTCATGTAGGATGTGTGAAAATATAATGGATGGTGTATTGTTATAACATTACGTGATACTAAATTATAAATATTTGAAATTTTATAAGATTGATTTATTATTTGCTCAACTTGGAACAGTAGGCATTTAGTACAATTCAGAGGCAAATATTATCATTTAATATTTATTGTATTTGAATATTAATTGTTTACTATTCACGTAGGCGTTTGATAAAATACCAGATTTGACTTTAAGCCTATCTATGTATATTATTCTTCGACTGTTGATACATCATAATATGCCATGCGAGTAGTACTCGCTGAGTACATTTTATTATGTTACTCGCGCACAGTAATTTATACCTTTTAAGCTGCGCTGATAAACTATGCACCTGAATACGTTAACATAATATTACACATATTATTATTTACATATTATTCCTAAGACGTTTTTATAAACAATCCGAGGAGACACTTTCACGTTTATTGTTTCGATAAATGTCTGCAGCGTAAAGTATACCTAGTATAGGAATAATAATATATTGTGTTTTGTGCAGTGCAGTGCCCGTATAAACCATACGCGCGAATCCACTTTTTTAGTTCAAATTATTATTTATTGTGCGTGTTCAATAAACGGTTATTTTGTATATAGACAGTTAATACGTATTCGTATAAGTAGATCATTCGAATCGTCCGTATTATGCGTATGTATAAAAAAAATTGTTCACTAAAAAACTAACAAAAATCACAATGCGCGATGTATTGGGCGGTGGAATTAAGTTCTATTGTTTTAACATATAGGTTGGCAAGAAAAAAATAAAGGTTGCCATTTGTTTCGATTCAAAAAACAGACCTACCTATATGTTTACAGATATATTTCAGTCCATCGTCTCGAAAATATTATAATATACTGATCGATTTTTAAGCCCGTTATAAACAATACCTATGATTGTTTTTTTTTGTTTGTATAATATTTCAGTAAAATTCAGAGTCTTATAAGACTACAGATTTTCTATAAATTACATAGACTAAACTGAATAAAAAATGTGATGCATACAAGAGATGCGAACCTTCTCAATTGTCGATTGTAGAAACGAGTACGCCCGCAGAATGATTGAACTGAAGTCCAATAGATAAGTAAGTACACATCTTAATAACTGATTTCATAATTTTATTTTCTTACGAGAACGTCACACTCGCATGTTATGTCTCCGTCTTACAAAAGTACAACAATGCAAATTTCATGTTCACAATAATACATTTTACTCTGTAATTTCTAAAATTAGAGTAAATTGACCTGTTATACAATTTAAAGGTAATATTATTAGATAGAGCATCTTAAGGCTTCTTATTGATATTTTTTTATTAAGAAGCAAGTTATGATCATTTTTAAACTGTACATTTGTTGTTCATTTTAAAATGATCATAACTTACTTAAAAATAATATTTATTATTTTTTTTTTCATTAAATTATATCCAGTTACATATAATAACTAGGATTTGATTTTTAGAGACTAATGGCAACAATATTCATTTTTCATGAGCCAACAAATCCCTGCATGTATGAGTGACGAGTGTGGTGCACGCAATCGTTTAGCCTAACCTAACCGATGTTTGGCACAATTTATAGCATAACTCGAATTTTTTTTCGTACCAACATTTTTGTTTTTTATTATTATTCATAAGTCATAACTATACCGCATGTTTCGTTTTACGAGACTCCCAAAAAAAAACTCCTCCCCTTTTCATTTGGCCGCATGACGTACAATTTAACGGCCCGTTTCTGCAGGAGCTCATTAAACGACCAGACGAGTTTTTTAAGACCCTAATGACCATTATAAGTCTGAGCGAGTATGCACATACGACGTCGTATTATTGGCGCGCATATTATAATGGTTATTAAGCTGCTGCGATGAGATACGCGCACTGTAATTTTTTAAGGGCGGCTTAAGGTTCACACCACGACGTTCGGCCAAACAGGTACATTTTATTTTTAAATTGGTATAATATGCACGATAATAACAATAATTTTACAAACGGTATTAGGTTCATCGACACGTATACGCCGCGTATTATATACACGATCAGACGAATTTCATATGGGTAGATACATTATATTATGCATATTATAATAATAATATATTATGTCATACCCGAGCCAAACAGTTACATTATTCTTATAGGTAGCTATAATAGTGCTATAGGTTAAAACGGTTAGGACGGTTATGTTCAATATGATATATTGTTATTCACACAGGTTGCTTGGAGCCGTTTTTTTTTCATTCCAACCAGTTCACAATCAACGGATAAAATCAAATTTTAGCCGAGTGACGTGCTGATGTAATGAGTTCATAAATTATTAATAATAATATCACACACTTTAAAGTTTAAATACCGTTTTCACTCGGCGACGTCGGCTGTCCATCCGGTGACCATCAGGGTTCGGAACTTAAGTTATTACACTAAAAAGCATTCGGATAATAAATAACTCAAAGCTGGACATTAACGAGTTAAAGTTAAGTTGAAAAGTTAAATTGTTTTAAATTTTAGAAAGTAACATAAAGAGTTAAATTATTTTCCATGTTATGAAATAACTTATGAGTTACTAAATTGTATTGTCACGTTAAGTTATTTTTTTGTAAAACTGTAGATTTAAAATATATTAAATTTTGTAAAAATAAACTTTATAAAAAAAAAATTTTACAGTCGGGACTCAGGAGTATCAAATATTATTTATAAAAATAATGACCCACTTCCAGGGTGCCACCAAATGGGCGTCTTCCAGTCTCTTGTCCTTCTACTCATTCTTGTATTATTTATTCGTATTATGGCAAATGACAAGAAAAGCATAATTTATTTTAAAGGCACAAGTTATAATTTCATATTAATTGTAAATAGGCTTTTGGATTAGGTATTCATAATTGTTACATAGATGATGGACGTATAATTAAGTGTTAGTGGCTCGGTGATTGCATTTAGTCACGAAACGTGTTCTAAGTGCAAGTACCGGCCGGTGTCACTAGTTCCAGGATGGGCGACCACCCGAGTTAGACTAACTTTTGTCACACTTAAACACACGTGTCCCCCCCCCACAATACAAACAGATAATTGCCATAGTTGCCGGGCTTAAAAAAAAAGAAAATAATAATAATGTACCTATACTTATTACTTATTATTTTATTTTTGTAAGTAGGTACACATATTGAAGTTAGAAAGTGTGAAAATTTTAAAATCGTTCAAAATTTTAAAATTTAAATGTTCAACATACCGTTAGAATAATAAATTACTAACGGCAATATAAATATATAATATAATTTTTTTTTTAATATATGTAGGCTGACAGTATGATATACCGTCTCCGCTCAAAATTATTTTTCATCGCATACAACGATTTATCATCGAATTTAAATGCGAAAAAAAAATTATCCGTAGTTTTCTTTTAACTCGAAATTGATAACTATATATTGATGCTTTAAGGATTTTTACAAATTGAGTACAGTGATTTCAAACAAATAAATACTATTGTACAAAATATGTATAATTCATAAATGTATAATTAGGTATAAAATTGTTGAGAATCCTCAAAGCATTTATATTTATTATTTTTATTTGTTTATCTGTCTTGATTTGTTTCTTTTATTAATAACGATATCATTCTCACAAATCGTTATTTTATTATTTTTATAACAGTAGTATGATTTTTAAATAAAATCACAAAAGTATAATATATACAATTATTTACTCCACAAATCCCACATAAAATAATTACTGGCCTTTATTATACACAAGATGTCTGATTCCATGTACAACTCTCACATTTTTAAACATTTGTATGTACAATATTTATTATTTATACACGCATTCAAATTGTAATCAATGATATAACACCAACAGCTATTGAACCATTTATTGATTTTCATATTATACAACCAAAATAATAATTTTGTTAAAAGCTGTTTTTTTAGATATAATATATTTTCAATACGTTTTGTGCATACATACGTACATTACATGATTAAAATATGCAATTTTATTATTACTATATGAAGGAGGTGCACAACGCATGTGCATTTATACATTTTCATTTTTTTTTACAGTAAATTTTTTAATTATAGTTTCTTTAAATGTACATTTTTGAGTTTTTTTTTTATTATATTCGAATTTAATCGAATGCAATCAATTATTTTACCTTTTCAATTTAAACCCTCGTTTTTACGGTTATACAGATAATAATAAACCACTCATCTGATATTCAATTGAGATATAGTTAACAATTCGGAAAAATAAACTTAACAAAAAATAATAATACTAAATTAGTTTTGGAAAAAAATAAAAGTTCCATTAATGTTTGTTTAATACGATTATTTATTGTGTTTTAATTTTACGTCAACAGTATTAATTCCTGATACAGAATATCGACCCTCCCAGAAGTTTTAAATACTTTTATATCCGTGTAATTCATTTCGTAGTCGGAGTGTATAAGTTATTATTTTTGTGCACTTCTTTTCATCGCGCGGAATTATAATTTTTGAATAATGAACATTCTAAACTGCGATATGACACAATATTTTTATCAAGTCGTTTTTAAATTCGAGAAGAGAGAAAAAAAATGGCAAACAATATAGAAGCAAAGGCTATAATATTATAAATTATAATATATGCAAGTACAGCCGGTACGTCGTCGCCGTATTATTATTTCGTATAATATTTGTCAAACACCGACTGTGTATATTAATACTATATACATACATATATTATATATTATATTGTTCACGTAAAAAAGTGAAAACTCGCGAAATGCGATTCACCGTACCGGAAAATGCGTTGTGTGTGTGTGTATGGGTGCAATATTGACAAACGCGCATTTATTATTCATTCGAAAAGGCGCGGCGGGGCTGCAGCAGTAACCGACGTGTTTTTGCTTTTAACCGTTCGTTGGGTTTTGTCGAAAATCAAGTGCACAAATAATGTTATTATTATTATATATATAACATTATAAAGTGTGAAATCCGTCGTGGACGACGATGTCTGCACGTCGTCGTCTCTTAATGAACGCCATGAAAGACGATTCGTGCGCGTCCGAACGCTCGACGTCCGACTGGCGTAAAACAAGAGGGAGAGAAAAAAGACACCTGCGTACAAAACAAATTTCCTTTTTTTTTTTTGTAGAACGTCTAATGATCAAAAACAGCAAAAAAAAACAATACACACTGCAACTATATATTATGTTGTTATCACTTTTATGTTTGGACAGCGTTTCTGATGCAATTTGCAGGTCTCTTTGTACGGCTGCACTATTATATTATATACAAGGTGATTCTATGATCATTAAAGGGACTTCGTTTATATACCTCAAAATTCAAAAGCATTTTTAAATATTTTCGTGTCATCGACTTAAGAGTTTTCTTGCCTGAAAATCGGAGCTCTACTTATAACTAATTAAACACAATTTACTGTTCGATTTTTATAGTATATTGGAAGAAAAAAAAATTCCGCTCAGGAAATCACGTAGAAAAAAACATTTTCATAAACAGAGAAACTGAATTTATATTTATAAAAGAATCACTCTGTATAAGTAAATGACTAACCTGCACAAGAGAGATAGACGGATAGAGTGACAAAGAGAAAGAGAGTGAAACACTGAGAGAGAGAGAGAGATGTATAGAAGTTAACCCAACGGCACACGAGTAGAATTCCAAATCCTCTTAACTGCACACACACCATATTATATTGGTTACCCGTTATACCACTACCGCTGTCGCTAAGTCTCCGTACGCGCGACAGTGTGTGCTAATATTAGGGCTAAAAGGGGGTGGGCGCCCAATGGCTTAAAACGTTATTACCGGTAATTGGTTCGGACACGGCAGCGTATTTGTCGAAATAAGATACTCAGCCCCGCGGTATTTTCGGGTCACGTAATTAAGATTACGTTACATCTGAAAATTTTATTGCCCACGTCATAACTACATACTATACGTACTACGATGCGGTTCAAAAGTCTCCGGCTTTAGACCCGTTTAAACTGCCCTCGGAAGTGCCAATAATACATATATATGTATATATATAGAAAGAGAGAAACAGAGAGAGTGAGAGAGAGAGATACACGTGCACCACATAATCGCATAATAATGAAATGACTACCTCTACCTACCTACCTATACTATACGACTGCTATGCGGAGTGCATATAGGTAGACCTTTTGCAGCAGGCGGTAGACGTTAATCCGACGTCTCTAAACGGCTTAGTTTGCGCTCTTTAGTTATTGGGTGACAATAATAATATAATGTACCACACCGCCGCCGTCGTGGCCTCATGATTATTATTATTATAACCTAAAGGTCATCACGTTTTGACGGCAGGGGCATCTTATTGTGTAGACTGTAGAGATTAAGAAGACCTTTAGATTTCGAATCGTTCGCGAAAAGTCGTTGGCGTACCTCATGAGTGGACAACCAATAAATAAGCCGTGCCTACAGTTTTTCAACGATTTGTCACATAGTCTCATATGGTGTGACTCGAGTAGGCGTTCGTGATTATTATGTATAAATCTGGGTAGAAAATAAAATTGGTGAAGACGTAGGAAATTAAGTAGTTGTTAGCCAAGTTTGTAACCACGGCGAAGAAGTAGGTGGTTAAACGATTTCACGCAGTCTTCTAGGACAACAAATAATAATAGTACTAATGTTATAATTGATAAGTGATAACTAATAAGTATAAAATTAAATTAAGTACCTATTAGTTTAGAAATAAAGAATAAATAGTAATTGTAGGTGGTTAAAAACCTAATGGCTAATAGCTCCACTGTTGAGCACCCTTTTTATATAGATTCATATGCGAAAGTTGGGCTCTACGCAATGATGTGTTTGTGTCAGATTTTCGGCATTCGATATGTTATATTAAATATTGATTATAATATATTAACTATAAATTATAATTAATTGAATGTTGGTGTATTCGGTGTGGTAAACTTAAGTGAAACTGTATGTAGTGATACTACAACTGGAGTAGAGTAAAAAGCTTCATGTACGAGTTTTTGGGAATTTGCAGAATTCGATCACTATGCTCGTCGTGTGTATAAAATGTACTATAATATTACATTATTACTATATTACAGTATAACATAATACTGCACACATTCCAACCTATATGTATATTATATTATTTAATAATCGTGAACCACCGACACGCATGTCCCCCTTTAAGTGAATGAAATTATAGCCCAAAGTATTGTGTTATCGTATTACTCGATTTTTACATGACTTCACAAGTTGAAAACAATATCAGTCGATTCTGACGGCCCGGAAAAATATTTGAAAAAATTCCAAAGTCTGTATTGTCACATTATTATAACGCGATAACCTCGAGTTCCGCCCAGTCAGCCGATGAATATTGTTAGCACTTCACGCGATTTCTGTCTGGTGATAAGGAGGAATGAGTTTCAGTCATGCGGAAAACACTATTAATCGCTTCGCCGACTGCTGAACTCTGATGAATGCAGTTCGCCATTAACCAATAATAATAATAATAATAATGGTTGTATTGAGACCTATTCAGAGAAGAAAAAAATGACCCAACAACACGTACCTATACCAAAAAAGTTATTGTAATATTATCATTGGTCAAAATACAAACTAAAATACTGATACTAGATATGAAATGAGAAAAATGTACAGGATATTTATTTTGTAAAATTAGATAATATATAAGTTGACGAGCAACACTGGAGAATAATCATTTGCACAGAACTTTAAGATGGTAATAACTCTGTACACCTAAGTTTATCACTTATCACTAAAATTGGGTACATCAAAATTTTCAAAAAATTATTCACTAGAAAATTTAAAGTTAATAATTTTAAAAACAAAAAATTTTATCACCACAATATACTCCTTAAGTATTAAAAAAAATCTCAAAAATGTATATTTATGGTCTTTAAATATATTTAAAAATTCCAAAAATCAAAACTTGAATAAGTAATTATTCATTATTAAAGGGAAATGGGGCTTTGTGAATCACCCAGTAAAATATACTTGATGAAATATTGAAAAACAAATGTTATTATAATTTGAACTTAAATGGTACCTATACCGCTATATGAATAATTTTAAAATTGTTTAAATCTTCTCTTGAAAATATATAAAACTGTTTTAAACCTTATAGAATTCTTAACTCCGCTGGATGCTGATGGATAACAATACGAAATTATATTTTATATTATTATACTGTTGAGATATGAGTGAAGGTACCTATTCAGCACAATAAAACTGGTTAGAAAAATGTAAGATGTACGCGAGATCGAAAACTTCCGCTCTGGAATAACCAACCAACTTTTGCTTTTATGGGGTGTTGCCGCAGCTTATATAATAATATCTCACACTAGTCTTACGATATATTATAGTTCTGGGTATGGAATAAAAATTAATCAACGGCGGCTTTCCTGCAGTGTAGTATGTGTAGGCAGGTATATATTATAATACCTATGTACGATCACCGAAAACTTAATACACGGCGAATTTCCCGAATCATTTTAAGCCGCGTATAACACGTAATTAAACTCTGGCATCGTTTCCGTGACTGCACGTGCTGCTGCTGCAGTCTAAGACGCGAGGTGGAAACCGAAAGCAAACGATGGGTTTTCGCGGGAGGATTACGTCTTCATCCACGGCGATGCGCTTGGGCGCCGTAAAAATCTCGCGGGCCGGCGGTTAATCGGATCCGTGCAGCGCGCTGGAAAAAGTCGGTTTAATTATCGGCCGATTCCCTTTTTTCTCGGGGTTGTTCTCCTGGGAAATATTTCCGACACGAGTTGACTACTCGTCTCGCGCCGACGGCCGCGACGCATACGGTGAGGGGCCGCAACAAGGGCGGGCGGGCGGCGAGGGACGCGGAGAGCAAAAGACATAATCAACCTTTCTCCGTTGTTAAAGCTCTATTAAAAATAATGGAAAGAATTTCCCGATCGACTAATTTCTTTCTATATACTCCCCGCGCTCATCATCTATAGGACACCAATCTCGTCAAAAACCTACAGGTTTTTTTCCTTTTTTTTTTTTCAGAGCCATCCTTAGAATTTAACGAGATTTGATCATCGGATTTTTTTTCCCCCTACCTACTCCACGCACTCGTTCCCGACGGCCCGTAAAAGGTTACCCGGTTTCCCGGTGGAAAATTAATTTTCTCCGCCCACCGGGTGGGCCCTCTTGAGCTGAAAAACACGGCGGGACGTGCAGTTTTACCTCTTTGATGAATGTATATATAAATATATAGTATATACATCGTATTAAGTATATACACGGGTTACAGTGGATATGGGCACATCCCTATCGTAATTAGACTCTCTGGCGCGCGCAGTAGTAGTTTAGATCGAAGAATTTCAAATGATATCCTACGAGTTTTTATCATACACTTAATAATATCATGACGTGCAAACCATATAGATATATATATATATATAATATATATATAAATGTATAACACTGTGTACAGATATGGTGCAACTTGTGCGTTATGAACGATTGCAGCATATATACAAGTGCAGCGATATCTGCAGCGTCAGAAAATGATTTTCGCGACTATTCGGACAAGCAGGTGCCCGCCCCTCCAGTTACTGCTCACGTTGTGAAACAATAACACGCGACTATATACACATAATATACGGCATGTGCAGCTGACTGTTTTTATAGTCGTAGGAAAGGAAAAAAAAAATTACGGTACGATTTTTTGACAGTCTTTTGTTGTCGAACTCCACGCGCACTCGTCTTTTACAACTGAACGACCCAGCTAGCTCTCTTGTACGAACTCTCTCGCTGCGAGCAGTTTGTTCGACGCGACAATAAAATTATATAGTTCAAACCGGCGAATGCTAAAACTCGCGTCGTTCCTGTAACGAGGGATTCCTGTTGTACCGTGGTCGTTATTTTTGTTTTTGTTTTTCAGTTTTGGTTTTTCACTCCAGCTGCTCCCCCCCCCCCCCAGTGCGTATGCTACGTGCGTACCTAACAGTTACATAATAATGTAATATTATTATATTTTAATAGCAGGAAGTCCGACGGCAGTCGATCCCATTTTGCACAATACGATGCATACCTACATAGGTCCTACCTATTACAATAATAATATAATATAGTGTGCACGCTTTTGAAATACGCGTTTTGAAGGATATTTTTTTTTAATTTAACAAGACGTTATAATGGTGTTAAAAACACAAACAACATTAAATAATAATTGTTTAATTCATATTATTGTATATTGTCCCATCATCGATGTTAAAGTTTACTTTTTGTTTACCGTTTTACTGTACATGTGCGGGACCAGAAGACCAGTGTTTATTTATAATACTATCGTTATAAGTCCAGAACCTCTTAACACATATTACAAAACGAATCGATAAAACGCTCGGCAATTAGTTGTCAAAACAAATCCAATAACCTAATGCGGTATCGTAATAAAAACAATAATTCGTTTAAGACGATTAAAAACTCGATGAATTGTTCTTAGATTTTTTCAAAGAGTTTGTCAAACCATTGTTGTGTGAAACACTCGTTTAGTAAAATAGTTTATTGTACGGCACGAAATATTATTGCCTTACATTTGACATCGAATTAATATAATTCGTCATTAAGCTCCTTTGTTCTTTTGGAAAAAAAAATACAAAAAAGCCTCTAATAAATAAATCTCACTCGAACTAAAAACACTCGTTTGCACATTTTAGGCTTTACGTGCATATTAAAACTTTTAAACAACATAAATTCATTATTCAAGAGATATTACTGGGTGCATGCATACAAGTATAAATCTGTCCTCTAAACACTTTTACCCGGAAAACGTTAAGCTCATAACAACAAAACTTTTTGTTATTATTAGTGTTAATGCTGTGTAAAAATGTAAAAATAAATAAACACTGATTATGCTGAAGCTTTTAAATGTTGCCGTTCGGGTGTCTTAATATTAATATTATATCATAATAACTCTGCTGACACGTACGTAGACGCGGAATAAACATTACGAGGGTCAGGCAGCACGCATAATATATTTTATAATAATATAATCTGAACGGTAAAAGGGTCATCTTAAACGACGGCGGTCAGACAGATAAATGACCGGTACTCGGGGACTAAACACGCGGGATAATGAGAATGCAAATAGCGGATGATTATGTACGCGAGAGTGGATGAAATTGAGACGGTAAGAGAGTGAGTATATCCCGTCATGTACAGGATAATATATATTATTATATTATTATATTAAAAACAAACCAGCGCGGAGGCCCCTCTTACCGCTGTATAATGTATGAATAAATAGGGACGAATCCGCATTGACCGACAATAATTGATAAGGGTATACAATATTATTATACACTTGGAATATATTATTATACACGGTGAAATGTCAAATGGAATAATAACACAGTATGCGCTACACGGTAAAATTAATTTGCAAACGGAAAAAAAAACTAAATGGAAGTGTGTTTTCTATCTTTTTATTTTTAAATGCCTTAAATGTTATTAGTTATTACCCAATAATATTGTGGAACGAATATATTGAATAAGAAGGAACGTAACTAGATTAATAGTACATAGGTAAAAAGTAATTCGAGTTTTTGATTTTCAATCAACATAAATATAATTATAATGATAATATATCCCAAAAGCCTATGCCGCCGAGGGTAATTTTATCAATAAAATCGTATTATTATTATTATTATTGTTATTATTATGTCATAAATATTATTACAGTTATATTATTGGCAACGATTTCCCGGACTGCGTTTCAATTACTGAAATAATTTTTTTACGAATTTAAATACCATCAAATGTAGTACCTAATGCATTTTATAAACTTATAGAACTTCTTATTCATAAAATATATTAAGTACTTGTGTTCTTATATATATATTAAAAATATATAATAATATATGTATATGTATAATATACTTATAAAGTTATATATATAATAAAAGTATATAACAATATATGTATATAATATACTTATATAGTTATATTTATATATATGTAGTCTATTCACTGTTGCTGTATGTTTATCTAGTTGAAATAGCAATAACTCAAAAGTAATATTTAAACGAGTTAGTATACCTCTTTCAACAAAGAAAAAGGAAAAAATTGTTATTGACTTTTATAAAGAAGAAAAGTGTACCTATAACTGTTTTATTGAATACTTTTTTTCAAAGACGATTCTAACTTTTCAATTTATATTGAAAATATCAAGTTTGGAACTAAGGTAGGTAGTTAATTTTCTACTACAGCATTATGTTTGTTCGATTATTGAACAGGTTATAATTATTATGTTATTATTATTGTGTGCGTGAGTGCCGACGGATAAGTAATTATTTAATCAAGTGCATACCTATGTATACATAGGCATCCGGGGGTATAATGTCTATAGAGATGATGATGAAATCGGGTGAAAACACCCCACGATTGTAAAAAGAATGGGAATAAAAAATCATACAATAGACATAATATCAAAAGGGCGCATTCGGGGTGAGAATAGGGCGAATGGAGAGAATATGGGTTGGTGTGTCGAATGGAGATATATACGCGGAGGGTTGCAGTGGCGGACGTTGCATAAGATTGTCATTCGGACTGGCCGACCCCAATTATCGAGGAGGATGGAAACGCTGTAATATTGCACAACCTCACTCCTTCCACGATGTACAATAATTAAACTTGCATTGTTTATAAGATTACGTATCCTTCGTTTACTTCGAGTCCGTTCGAGTAGGAAATTGCTACGATTGAAGTGCATTCGGCAGAGACCCGCGTTTTCGATTTCCTACATCCCTCTCCGTTAATTGCTTTACAAAACGTCGTGGGCTGCTGCTCGTTTATCCAAAACGATGTTATTATTATTATTTATTTAAATACGTTTCGCGGCTTCTCCGACCCGAGATACGTCTGGTGATGTACATATATACGTTCAATAAGACTACTCGTCTACATACAAATCAAACACTTATCGGGTCCGACGAAATAAAATTGATATCTAAATGGGCTAAGTCCCGTTATTATGTAAAGCGTTATATTGTGTGTCGCGTACATTGCAAAATAAAAATAATTACACACACAATGTAATACACTATACACTACACTGAGTGTGGCGTGTGCGGCGTTTTTACTGCGGCAGTCTGTTGTCAGACGACGGTCTCATAATATTAATAAATAATAATATTACAGCAACGATTTATTTTGGAAGCGAGTTTCATTCCGCGCTGCAGCCGAAAAAAATAATATAATAATATGATTTACTCTCCGACGCGCATACGCAACCGTCGCGCGTTTTTATAACGTCGTAAACACTTATCGCACACGGCCATATATAATACCTAAATGTATATGTTATATATATTATACGATACACTCGTGAGTCGTGAGAACACAATGGATAAGCCAAAAAACGCATAAAACAAAAAATACGATTTCTCGGTTTGGAAAAAAAAATAAAAAAAAAAATATAGAACCCGTTCCACGTCGTCGTCGTCGTCGTCGTCGTCATCGTCGTCGGTACAACAATAGAAACGAGCACCTCCCTGCGATAATAATATTCACCGACAGTGCCGCGTCGTCGAATATTATAATAAAATGTGTACACATGCTGTATAATGTGTGTGTGTGTGTATCACACATCGCTGTATATTATAGGAGGAACGTTGTTTGCGAAATGAATCCGTCCGCCTGTACACCATTATAATAATATTATTATCATACAAACCAGGGCGAGTCGTATCACGATAATATACACGCGCGTCGTGTTGTACACCTATCTAGGTACCTGTAAGGAGGAGCGGCGCTTTTTTACCGAATAATTTTCACGAAACTCGGTGTACCGCGAAACAATAATTATTTGCGTGCACGACCCGTGCGACCGACGCGAAGGAGCAGCGCTGACAGACAATAGGATTTTTTGTTGTTTGTTTTTTTTTTCGTCTTTTTAATTTGACGGAGACGAGACGCGCGACGCTCGCGAAACGAACAAAAAAAAAACACGAAAAACTTTCCAACGCCCTCCGTGCGCGTTTTGTCAGCCCGCTCAGTCTATCACTTCCGAAAGAAAAACGCATAACGCATTATGTATATAGCAGCGTTATATTATTATATTGTAATGTACGCTTTTTAACCCGCCGGCGGAGACAATACATTCGGTCGGTTCGGAAAATGCGCTTACCCGTCTCTCGACGTGCAGTGTATATTACCTATATCGATAACGGACCGACAAATCTCTCCAGACCGTGGCCTGCACCGAGCTGGCGCCAAAACTCGGAACGGACGACAAAAAAAAAACACGGTCTCATGAATTATTTAATTATTGCGGCATGCGATCCTAGAGTGGGCTATATATTTATCGATGGAAAATTAATTTTCTTTTTGCTTTCCCCCGTTGACGTTTCAACATGGGATATACGCCCATATACTTGAAGGTTGTAGCGGGCGTAGGGAGAAACAATTTTTTTCTCCAACACGAGACTTTTTTATTTGACTTCAAATAATGGGTTTTCCGCATGATATACGAGTTTGTTATTATATTTAAACAATACGTATACGCTTAAATTCCGGTATACAGTCGATCGTGATTTTAATTTTGTGTCTTATTTCAATTTAAATCATTGGCCTATATAATATTATGAACTATAACATTTTTATTATAATTACGTCTCAATACAATATTATTTCACAAACATCTTGTGATGAAAAATCTCCATGACAGTTTAAAAAAAAAAATCTGTGACCTACAACAGAAATACATCACAAACGATCAATCAAGTCTTTTGCCTTCCCTTGGGATCACGATTATTTTCTACTTTGACGTAAGTTCTAAAATAATTATCACCAATAGACTCCGAATCGGTCACACTAATCCATTATACAAGCACCTCAACCAACTGGACAGGATCAGCCTATGTGTGCATATCACGCACACAAAAGACACTTAGACATAGATAACGCTGATAATCATGTTTTTGATGTACACAAAATATAAAAAAATATTTAAACAAATTGATTTATAGGTACCTAATAATAAATAACTGAACTAGTAAGTGAAATTAGCATAGTTTACTATGTGTTATAACTTTATAAGCGTGTACGCTTATATCTGCGAATCATATTGCTTAAATTGCTTATATTTTGATAAAATAAGTATAAACACGAATAAAAAATAGATACCTACATTTTTTTTTAAAAATACGTTCAGCTGTAAAATGACTCATAATAGCAATTTGTGAAATATAGAAAAATAAGAGATTTCATATTTTGGGTACTATACAGATATTTTAATACTTTATACGACCCCAACAGTTGGTTCACCGAATATTTTTTACGACATACCATCCAAAATCTTTCACTGACGCGAGCAGAATTTCCTTATAATATTTTATGGAAAATAAAATATATTTTTATATAGATACCCAAAAACATTGTTATTATATATAAATTACTATGGTCTATGTTATTTTTTGTGTTTGAAAAGAAAAAAACCTATTTTAAAATGCTTAGACGCTTCTTTAGCTCCAAATAAAAATCGATTTGGTATAGTATTGTATAATATACTTGCTGTGAAAACATGATAAAAAAACGTTTTGTAGACTACTATAAAATATTTACATATGCATAGCGTACAAATGTTTTTTTTTTCATACTCGCACGAAGTACAATATGATTTAAATAATTCAATAATAGATTCTGTTTATCCAAATTATGTGTTACTTGTTAGTATTATACGCGTGAGTGTACATTATTATGTATATTGTTATAGTTTTTATTGACTTGCAGTATAAAAAATGATCGTCTTAATTTTGAGTATTGTAAAGTATAATTTGTAGCATGAGCTTTTGTTATCCTGCATTATTTTTTAGATTCAATTGTTTCCATTTTCCAAGTATAAACGTCGAACGATAACTTGGAAACCAAACTCTTTCATCATTTACTCAACTAGCTGACCGTGATAATATATTCGAATTTGGCTGCAGTAAAAAATTACACTAACTATAGAACAATAATAAATAAATCGACTCATAAATAGGCGTCGTATAAAACGTTAAAATTAAGGTAATAACTTTACTATTAAACATAATGACAATACGGGTGTGTTACATACATAAATATTAATATTTCGAAATAATCTATGACTGTGGTCCGGTGCATGCTCGTCGAAGGTAAAAAACGATACTTTTATTTTACATATAGTAGGATATTAAGTATAACTTTAACCTGTTCACTTATAAAAAGAAATCATTTTTTTTAGTAGTTTATTATGATTATTATTTATTACACTGAATAAAATTCGTGAACTGAAATGTCAGACGGAGGTAGATTGTATTTTATTTTTATAATGTGCAGCGGTCCTTATAAATAAATAATAATATACAAGTATACAATTTGCCTATAAATATAAAAAAATGCTTAATTTTTTATTATCTTTCCTAGTTAATAGTTTATATTTCAGTGTATTTCAAGTTGGTAGCTACTGTATATATTATAAGATTAAAAATTCAATACAGATCAATAATAATTACGGAATAACAGAAAAATCTGACAAATGCATTTAAGTAATTCATTATTTTTTTTAATGAGTAATCTGAAATTTGTTTATATATCTATAAGGATTAGAATACTGATCAAAAATTCTTGGTGTTTAATTTTTAGGACTAAAAGTATAAAAAATTGCATACCAAGTTAAAAATAACCATACCAAGTTAAAAATAACCATTTTTCAAATCTTATTTTTGAAAAAAAAAATGATGGGAAAAATAGTCATGTACTAAATTCTAAATCAATAATTTTCCACCACGATAATATTTTAGTGCTGCATAATCATTATAATTATAATTACATTTTCAAATCAACATGTAACACACTCCAGAAATAATGACATATAATATAGTATCGTCATATTATAATTTATATCATTATTTTGCTATATCCATTGTACCTACTAGATATTCCATGTTATAATATTTTACACTGTCCGTGAGATATGTTATTACAATCGATTGATGTTTTTCGGACGACTTTCGAGATAATATAATATAAATTATAATTCTCGTCCCAGTTTCCTGCCTAATACACCGCTGTCAATAAAACGCGAATACAGAAATTTAATAAATTAACAATAATAATAATATACGATAATAACCCGTCCAAGGGTTAAACGTCTGGTTCTCCGTCAGTCCGTCACTCGCCATCTCTCCGTCTCGACCACATGCGTGTGTGTTTAGTATAATGGAGACTTAATTATCGGGACGTGCATGCACTCACGCACGAGGACACGCGGCGACGGAAAAACGAAAAGGGCCCAAAAACGGTAATGGATTACGACGATGATTATAATAGTAGTAATAATAGTAATAATAATAATAATAATAATAATTTCGAGAGTCCGGCGAAATCCGGTAAACGAGAGGCGGGCGAGGGGTTAGGATGAAAGGGCAGCGGCGACGACGAACGGTCCGGCAGAAATCCTTTTTATTGTTACCGGCCGGTGAAAGAGGGACGCGCCGCCGAACGATATGATAAAAAGAGAATCTATTGTTGTGCGGCGGCGGCAGGGGACTTTGGCCGCCGCGAGAGCCTTGTTTTAACATAATGTCCCGGGGAAACAAAAGAAAATATATATATAATAATACGAACACGGGACCCAAATACGCACTCGAAAAACGAATTTAATAGTAAAACATAATGTCTGGTATATATTATGAACTGCTGTTTATAAGTACCTACACGGGGGCGTATTTTTATTTAATTCTCTTGTATACACCTAACGTTATAGGCTTTCTCACGTCTGCGAGACGGTGGTGGCGGGCGCTTTCGTATTACCGCAAATGAAAACGGTTTTTCGTTTTTTTTTTTTTTTTTTTACCCCCATCAATATAATAAAGATATAACAGAAATCTGTACGAAGGGTTAAAATACTTCGACTGCAAATTGTTTTTTCAGAATTACGGAAAATAATGCGCGTGGCGTATATACCTCGGTTACCCCGGAGCTTTGTGCGTCCGAATACAGCAGCGATGTTTTTGTAATTATTCCTCGAATCGACGTCCTTGTCGATCCACGTATACGTTATAACGAGTATTAACATACGCTTGATATTTTATATTTAGAGCAGAAACGATAAATGTATTGATTTTACAATGATATGTGTTTTTTTTTTGTGTCCGTCATCACTGTTTGGGGCAGTAAAACTATTTTAATTTGCCTCAACAGTGTCTTGTTCGATGGGAAAGTGAATATAGTTGGTGCATTCGTGAGGTCAAAATTTAAAATTCCCAATAGTTTTCAATAGAGCAGGGAATAACTAAAGACAAATTAAGGAAAACGGGAATTTTTACCGTCAAATTTTTCGACAAAATCGATTTTGGTTTTGGTAGGTCATTTTAAACAAATTACCTCGGATACGTGAAATTTTCACTTAATGTTTATATTAGCATTTTCTATACAACATAAAATTTTCAATACATTTTGACTCGTTTCGAGCTATATAAAATATATTTACGGACATTTTCAATTGAATTTTTTTTTGTTTTTTTTCTATCAATGTCAATCAAATTTTAATTGCTGAGTCAAAAAGCATGAAAAATTAATACAAGGTTCCTGATATATTGTTATAATAGTAATTGAAAAAAATTTAAAATAAATAAGCACAACTTTTTTTGAAAAGCATTTAAAGTTCGATATTTGACAACATTTATCAATATATAATTTAAAATTGACTTCGTTGTAAAAAAATTATAAAATGTTGAACTTTTATAGCTGAGAATTGAAAATGTAAAACAAAGTTCCACGTTAGTAGGTTATACTGTAACCGAAAAATCTTAAAAATATAAAAACAGTTTTTTTTTTATAGTTATTTTATGTTCAAATTTGGACGAAATTACATATTAAAAAACCAAGAATAACGTTTTTAGTTATTTTGTTATAATTTTATAATATTAATTCAACTTACCGACACCGTATAAATTATAACAATATAAATATAATATAAAATATCTACACTGACAAACCGTCTCGGCTCAAAATCGTTTTTCGTATAGGTAGGTACAATAATATATTATATCATAGAATTCAAATTTAATACTATCCATTTTGCATTGACCCACTTATAACCTATTGTACCAGCAGAGTGACATCCACTTATTACCTGTCTTTTTTGGTTTTTAATTTTCGACTGAATACCGATTACACGTAAAGGTCGATTATTCGCCATTTCCGCCCTTGTGCGTTATAAATTCTTATAATTTCAATAAATTACGTCCGACAGCTGACATTTACCTTGGCAGCCCATTCCAGTAATGTTTTTTGTTCAATTTTGTATATTTTGGGTGGACATCACAATATGGTGTCCGCATTGTAAAGTGGATCTTCCTGGCAGATGGTGCGGAAGTGCAGAAAAACGATTTTTATTCTTCACTGCTTGTCGAGACACTACGTATATTATTATACTTAGATAATGTAAATTGTGCAAGAAGAAAAAAACAAATTTCGAGAAAAGCTGTCCAGGAACAAAAACAAAATGATCCATTTGTTCCCGTTTGCTGCTGTCTATTATACTGTATTCAACAATATATTTTTAACAAAAAAACATTTCCTTTAGCAGAAAACGCAGTTATCCGCATTATGTAATGCATAAGGTAGCCAATTAGATTGTCGCTCCCGTTCTGTTATTTGTAGCGTAAAAAACAATGAATGGCATCTCACCTGTTTTAGAGCTGTCTACAACGATTTCCGTGATTTTTTGTTAGAAACATTAATTAAAAAATACAAGGAATAAAAATTGTCACAAAGAAAATCTTGACAAATATATATTTCTTTATTATTATTAAAAAGTTGAATACCTAATAACAATCTATACATAAAAAAGATACAATAACCAATGTTGATCACATTTTATAATTATATAAATAAGTGAAAGTAATATCAATAACGGTAATACCTGACAGATTGAATTAGGTAGTACATTTTTTGACCAGATCCGTTTGAAACGTAGCTTGGTGCTGTCAGATATTGCAGTGCGAGAAAATAATAGTCGATTAATTAGTGAGTTTAGATGGAGGAATAACTTCAAATGAAATGAAATGTAGAATGATTTGGATATTTCAGTAAAAGTTTGATTTTTTAAATCACTGTGGACATTTGATGAACCAACCAAGTAGTAGAGATGGTTCGATGAAGTTATATCAACTGGAAGACCTTAATTGTTCTGATGTTTGAAATATAGTAAAGATATAGTATCAGGTCCTAAATGCCTGATACTATAAGACCACCCTGATCTGATAATACCTTTATTGTTTACTTGAATCAAAAATTTTAATTTATACCTGAATATAATTCGTGGCAGAGATGCATTTTTAAGTTTAAAGAGGAGTCACACGGTCGAAAGGTTGACCGAGTGTCACTTCAAGAAGTTCTGCTACACAGTATTTCTTGGTTTCCATGCATGTGGAGATACGGTTTATAATGCAATAGAGTTAGTATACGGCGTAGTTATTGGCAAATTCGGGAGGTCAACATTTAAAATTCCCAGTAATTTTCAAAAGCATTGGGAAAAACAATAAAGTTAGTGTAACTCTAAAACAAATGACTGTAGATACATGACATTTTTATCAAATGTTTATAATAGCATTTTCTATACAAGATAAAATTTTCAAAACATTTTGACTAGTTCCGAGTTAAAAATGTTTACGGACATTTTCAATTTCCAATTTTTTTAGTTTTTTTTTTCTTTAAATGTCAATCAAATTTTATTTTTTGATTCAAAAAGCATGAAAAATTAATACAAGGTTCCTAATATATTGTTACAATGGCAATTGAAAAATATTAAAAATACATATGCACAATTTTTTTATATAATCTCATTTAAAGAGAGAATTTACCCATTTTTTTTTTTTTTTTTTTAATTCATTACATTTTTTAGTTTAATGGTGTTATTTTAATTGAGTAGCTTGGTATTGGTGTGTTATAATTTAAATTCAATTTAATTATAGAACAATTCACAAAAGTACACAGTTAAAAGCTGGAAACTATTTTTAATAGCTTGAAACATAAAGCACCTTATTACCACAACAATTCATTTAAATGTATTATTACTTATAACATCCCTCCCCTAATGAAATTTCTTGGGTACGCCACTGGAGTTGTTAGAAATGACCCAAATTGGTGTTAAAGAATGACGTTGGATTTTTCATTGAACTTTGCTAGGATGATTGTATATAGAAGATAATTTTTGTGTGGATAATAGCTTGAGTAAGAAACCTACGACTTGTCTTCGGAGTCTTTGGAAAAAATCGTTGGAGTACAGCTATTTTTATTAAGATTAATAAATAGATTTTGTTTTGTTATAATATTTGTAGGTAGAATTAGGAGGTCATTGGAATTTAATTTAAATTTAATCAGGTCTCTGATCACAGCCTTGTAGTGGTTATCTTCAAGATTGGAGTTAATGTGCAGCAGTTATTGATTGACCAAGCTAGTTAAGTTCACCACCCACATTTGTATTGGTTAAATTGGTCACAAATTTTGCGATATTTCGGGAGATTCACTGGTCCGGTAAGCGGTAGGAGTGATGGTGATGTTCAGTGGTTAATCTATATTATACGGATAATTTATTAGGAACTATAACGATGAAAACAAGGGGTCAAGAAACAATGTTGTGTTACCAGCATATATGAGGATGGAAATACGAGACTAAAATCCAGACAAATACATTTATAAATTTAGTACACTACTACATCGTAACCTATGTAATTTAAACATGAAATCATTATTTTTCATAAACAGCATAATAACAATTTAAATTTAAATAGCAATATGTGTTATCATATTGTGACCTATATAACGTAATAGTAGATTTTCGTTGTTCTTAAACAATTTAGAACAATAAATAAACATTAAAAAAAAATGAGATAATTTTTTATTGTTTCGTAATATTGATTTTAATTTCGATATTTATATAATATATTTTATAATTTAGTTATTCATGTCGGTACCTCCATTACTTTGTTTTACATTTCATCAAATTTCAATGTAAAAACGTTTATTGTACTATAGTCATTTGAAAGCTTCAAAATAATTATTTCGAGTCTGTTTTAATCGATTATTTAATAGGAAAAATACCAGAACAATATAAAATTAATTAAAAACATTAACATTGTAAAATTAAGCGTATATATAAATACAATTAAATAATAATATTTATTTTTTCGTTTTAGCTCTTTGTTTATTTTTTATTTGACAACATACTTCAATTAGTGTTTAAGTAAAAAATAAATCACTGTTCGGGTAAATTAATGTTTTATTTGAAATGTTTTATGTACATATACGTCAATATTTATTCGTATAAAATAAAAATTAAATTGAAACTATATAATAAGTGAAAAATAATTATTTATAAAAGTATAAAACAATATAAATAAATTATTATACCTACATTTTATTATGTATATATGGCCAAATTTATTTGAAGTTATTTGACAACAAGGGGACTTGACTTGACTTTTAAAACCGTATACCTACCTCTATATGACTATATGTATGAATGTATAAATCTAAAAAGTAATAA
>JANEHU010001935.1:0-36324 GCA_027563435.1 Nasonovia ribisnigri | reverse complement strand
TATAACCATACTATTTTTTTTAACATGATCTTCATTATGTTTACTAGTGATTTCATTTTCAGAATCCAATTTGTCTATAATAAAATAAATAACTAAGATTAAACCACTGAAAAAAGAATTAAAAACTTCATAAAAAATTATTAAATTAAAAGTAAGTACCATTGATTTAGCATCTATTATAGTACCAACATCTACTAAATAAATTGTAATAAATTACAGTTAATAAAATAAATATCAAAAATTGTCTGATTTAACAACTATCAACAGATTTACCTTTTATTAGGTATATCATTTTATTTAATTACTTATATTAAACTATTTATTATAACTAAAATTTCATTGTATAAATCATAAATGAAATAAATATGTATCATTTTAAATTTACTAAAAATACAAATACCTACTAATAAATAATATCATATAGCATAATATAGTACCTACCATGCAATAATTTAAATATTAAAATATATGATACTAACAATAATATGTTAAGTAAAATAGTTACCTACCTATCTCAATGATATTTAGGCTGATATGATCTTCTTCATCATTTTTTCTAGTAATTTCACTATTAGAATCGAAACTGTCTATAATAAAATAAATAACTAAGATATGATAAATAATAGCAAAATTAAAACTTTGAAAAATTAAAGTATTAAAAATAAATACTTACCATTTAATAATAATGGTAGTTCTTGTTTGTGAGATGTACTTGATCTACATATGCCACCTATAATATTAGTATCGAGTGCTAAAATATTTAAAATTAATTTATTTTGCATTTTATTTTGTACATAGAAATTTTATTCTAGTGTAGATTTAACAGTACTATGTTATACATATTTACATTTGTCAACTGTTTCAATAGAATCTGATTCCTCAGGCAAATTATTCATCTGACCAATGGTATCTACTTTAACTGAAAATTAAAATAAATAAAGATACCTACCTATATAAAATGTATCACAAATAAAAAGTAAAATTATACATTTTTTTTATGGTACTTGAACCCTGTGATCCAATTCCATGTTTCGGCTGAAAAAAACTTGTCAAATCGGAACAAATTTTAGTATTTTTTAATTTAGCCACTTTACAAAATGACAAATGACGATTCCAATTTGTCAAGTTTAATCCGATTCTTTTCTTGCCGCACGCACACATAGAGTCGGTAGTTGACATAATAAATAATAAATTTAGTATATAATTTAATTTAAACTATTCACTATACACATTTCGCAGAAAAATGAGTTCAAAAAAATTAATAACCTCTGTTAACGTAAGCACCAAGACAAAATACAACGAGTAAAAAAAAACTTTTGACGATTATTACTTATTGACTGATAGCATACTGAAGGATAGTACGCATTAGTGCATTACGCCATTACGCATTACATATCACTTTTACTTATAATTCTATTTTTAGAATCGTATCGTGGAATAAACCATTTGGTAATCTAATCGCGATAGACATCTCTGTAGTGGTGTAAAAACCGTAAACACAACAGTTGTATTTATTTTAAATTGCATTAACAAATAACAGTATAACACATCTATAAATCTACAATTTACATTCCATATAGGTAGTCAATAGTCATAGTTACTACTTACTATAATACTATGAATTATACTGTTAAAATAAACCAAAGTATTATTCTATATTATTCGTATACGAAAAATTACGTAGACAACCCACCCCACCCACCTAAAATTACAGGTGTAGCGGGCGCTACACCTTTACTATAGGATAGCCGCCACTGTATATTATTATACAATATTTTACATATTCCATTTTGCGAACGAAACAAATAGACTGCAAATAGACTTTTCAATAACTTGACATAATAATGAAATATAATAATTTATTTCCAGAGTAAATATTACAAAATTACTAAATAATATAATAATATGTCATTCTATGATTACAATAATAGTGTTGGGTCGACCTCAATTATTCATTGTTTTTCCGAGTAAACCCAATGAACGATTATTGTTCTAGAAACGTACCTTTTCGTTATGAATTTCCATTAAAAAATTCATAATAAAAATAAAGTAAATATATTTATAATAATATGCAATAAGTATTTTACTTCAGCAATATGTAGTTGATATTTTTATGTTCAGTTTAGAAAAAGGGTAAAATGAATTTATTTTTTATGAATTTGATGTGTATTCATTATAACTTTATTTAAATGAATACCTACACTCCACTGTAGGACATTAATTTCCATATCTGTTTAGGATGCTTGTAAAACAATTTATTCTATAAAATGCATTAAATTATACTTATACTCATGTATGTGAAAAAGTAAATTTGAATACCAGATTTTAAATTTCAGCTAACATGGAATTTTAAACGCGTTATTATTATCCAAGCATTTTATATTGGTTTTTGCTTTTTATGCCAAAAATGTCTTGTAGTTTATTTTTAATAAAAATATTATTTCAACGAAGGTACATGATAAAACAAATCACGTTAATTAATATCATATATGGAAGAACTGAAAAATTGGTGAAAGAAAGTATACTTAGTTGTATTTATTTTAAAATCACTGAATCACATATATTATACTTTTTTTTTTATTATTGGTCTTGAAATTATAAATTTATACTTCGACAACTAAAGCCATTAGCATTACATTTGTAGTAAAATAGATTCAACATACTTGTGTAGTTGTGTCACATTTAAAATGTTGTTAATCTTTTTCATACAATCATAATATGTATAATATGTAAATAATATACTAAATTATATTAATTAATTGAAAATAATTTTCCTACTTCTCCGCTTAACGAGACTTCCCCGATAGCTTGACGTATCAAACGAAACTACCAAATGTTAACCATAGACAAAATATACGTAATATTACACCTACATATTTCATCATAATAAATTAATAACTGAGATGTTCATTTTTAATTTTTGATTTAATGATTACAAGATATTATATTATTTCGTTTTAGTTTATCTTATACAGATAATTTTAATATTATATTCTTCTATATCAATTTATGAAATAAGTTATCACAAAAACAAATGCACTATATTTAAAAAATAATGCGTAATATTTTTCTTTATGTTAATTGTTTATAAATTACAATAATAACTAATAGGTAATAAGTAGACATATTAGATTTTGGTGGAGTCTGTCAGAGTTATTCAAAGTCAACAGCTACACTCTGCCGTATTATACATACAGCTAACGATTAATACACTACATAATAATATTTTATCAATATATAAAAAAAACCACCTACCTTTACATTTTAGTTTTCATAATAATTGTATTTCTATTATCAGCTATAAAAAAAATATATACGCCATATCCTCCCCCCACCCATTCTGTATACGGTTATCATATCATATTATTAAAGGTATATGTATCTAATTTATTATTCAAGTTTCCGATTTATGAAAAATAACAAAATAATCACGAAAGTTATTTTTAATGATCCGTTATAAAAGGTTTTTATGATATCCCTTCAAATACCTATTCTATACGTCGTAGAAAATACTATTGATATATATTATATATACATATTAAATTTTGTATTTCTATTGACTAACATGAATATAACACTATGTCAATACCTTTGTATCTATAGGAAGCCGCACCAAAGTTTGATACAGGTTATAGTATTATATACATCTTACACCATCGAAAAAGCAAGTTCACTTATACATAATGTGAATCCTAATGTCCTATACATGTTATGGTTGTAAAGTAATTTTACAGCTAAGGCATACATCATACCTATATCTTAAACATTTTAAATACCAATATTTTTTAGGGTTCTTATGTAGCCTCGGTTTTCATGTTATAACACATAAGTATCTTTATTTAAATATTTAATTACATATCTAAATACCTTACAATACAGTGTTAAACGGAGACACGTCAAAATAACCTGAGAAAATATTAATTCAAAACTATAACCTCTATTATAAAATTTGTGATTAGATAATTAGAAAAACTAATAGCCAATAGGTAACCATATCATTTTATCTATAGTAATGAGTGATATTCGTTATTTTAATAATAATAACGTGTGCAGTGAGGAAACCGTTTTCAATTAATTTAATATAGGCACTTTATAATACTAATATGGAATGATAACATTTTTTTGGAAAATTTAAAAATAATTAGTTAAACGATAAAGATAATATCATATAAATGCATTTTTAATGGGAATTGTTTACATTGAATACCATATTGCTCGGAAATTATTTAAACAATTAAAAATAATATTCAGTTTAAAAATATGCTGAATATTATTTTAGTTCCTAAGCGGAGCTGAAGAATGTGAATGTATTGATTTCACAATGATTTGTTTTTTTTTTTTTTATTCTTTTTTTTCTGTTCACGATAAGTAATTGAAATAATGGTTCAATTTTAAACTTCGGTATCTTTTTTTGTAGGAAAGTGAATCTAGCTGGTACAGCATTGGGGAGATCAAAATGTAAAATTCCCATTTTAAAAGTGCTTGGAAAAAAAAAAAATAAGGAATAATGGGAATTTGTACGCAAAATCAGTTTTTGACAAAAATTGATTTTGGTTTGGTGTAATTCTTAAAAACATTACCGTAAATACATACAATTTTGAATTTTGAAAATATTTAATCAAGCACTTAGTTTTTTTTATTTTAAACAAGATTTGAACCAAAAAATATTTTTAAATTAAACTTAATAAAAAATTTTGCAAGACTGCACAATTTCGAATTTTCTACTTGGACTTTAAATCTGTAAAAAAGAATTATTTTCATTTAATTTCCTGTGACCACTCGTAATCTCAATTTTTACGTCGTACGGATCCGTTCTAAAAAATTACGATTAATAATATTTGATTGTGAAATCCTTTCCTAAGCCCGTTAAAAAATAAATATATTTTTAAGAAATAATCTTAAAATAAATAATTTTAAAATCTAGATTTTAGTGTTACATGTCTTAAAACTAAAGCCGCCTTATAATGTCCGGTTATTTGTCTGATAACTCTAACCAGCAGAGTTTATTTTGTGTTACCGATAGGAGTCTGCCAGTTAGCCTTAACCGACACTTAACCGGACATTGTAAAACTGCCATAAAAGTTAAAATGCTTTTATAAATGAAAAATACCTAAAAATTTAAAAATGTCAAAAAATTCAAAGTAAAAACTTCTTGTTCTAATTAAAAATAACATGAAATGTATAAATTATAAAACGAGTATCTATCGTCAATATATCTAGCTTTGTAAAACAATGCAAAGTGCATCGAAATCCCAGCCCTATAGATAACATACTTATAAGAGTGGCATCATATTGATACTTAACTCATCCAAATTATATTATGAAATAATGCAATACACCTTGCTAGGTAAGTACTATATGCTTTATTGCTGTAGATATGATTACCGTTATAGAATATTAACATAGCTTATCATACAAAAACATAATATCATATTTATTTTAAACAGCTACCATATAGGTATGTATAAATTAGTATTAATGAGTACTTTGTTTAACGTTTAATTTATTATTCTTGATACACATTTATATATAATATAATTTAATAATTTATAAGCAGCACAGCATTTATTATAGAAATTTATATTTTAAATGTTCATACATAAACTAAAAACTTCAACTACTGTAATATGCCCGATCAGCAAAACCATCTTACTACGAATTTAAAAAGCACAAAATCCCGTGTAACATAATTTGTTGCTTTAAAATGAATCACCTAATATGAAAAATATTAATAGTTCGGCGCTTAAATTGTAATAAATGGTTTTGATTGCTAAAGAAAAATAGTTGCATGGCGTTATAAAATTAAACGGGTATTATATAAAAACTAAATTTATGAACTAAAATAAATAACCAAATTACCTAGGTATAAGGTAAGGTAAGTAACCTATGTAAACTAGGTGTACTATATTCAAAATATTTTGAAATTTAAAAAATAGAAGGTGTAGCTTTGATGAATATTATATAATAAATTAAGAAATAAAACATATTTATTTTTCAAATACACAAAATGTTTATTTTATAAAAATATCCCATATTAATAAAACGCAAACATTTACACACATTTTTAATTTGTGTAACTATAATATTATATTATTCTATACGGGGATATAAATGATACAATAACTTCATAATGTATTCAAATGTTTGTAATATTTTGGAACAAGTGCATATATAATAACGATATAATAAGTGTATATATTAATAACGTGTAGGTACCTACTAGGTATACTGACGCATTAGTTGTGTAAAGACGTACAGTACTTACGGTCGTTTGAATTACTATTACATATTATCTAAGTATCTATACCTTACATAAAGCCGTACTCGTATTGTGGTTATTTCCTACAGCTATATAATCATAAATATTAATACCTACCGATAATTTCTTGCCAGTATATGCAGTAAGTGTTGTTGGTGTCTCCGTTTGAAAAAGTAATATTTCACGTGTTGTGTTAAATTAATACATTATAAAATTACTAATTACTGTGATAAATATACATAAATATACCTATCTAATAAATTGAAAAAATGTAATGTTACTTTAATACTGATTCAATAATAATAATGGATTTTAAATCCTCGAAGACGATATTAAGACATTTTTAATCTCATAGCCCCTGCGGTAACACATGAAATTGAAAATTACAGAGTGGAGTGCGTCCAATTTTGACACTTTATGTAGTTTATAGTATGGCATATCACATAATATCTATATACTGTTTTCAATCATTTATGCGTATTTTAGTTATATTGTAGGTAGTATAAAATAAAATATCAGTCTTTTTTTTTAACATCGTTTGCGAGTAGTGTACCTACACTTATTTATGAAAACCACCAAAGTTATATTTCACCAGTGACCTGTACCTATATTTATTTATCAATTTTACTATTCTAATTACCATTTTTTAAATGCATCTTATTCAATAGAACCGAGTATATTTTAAATCATTTTTTTATGATTTTCGGTAATTTATTATTTTATATTTATTCAATAAAAACTTACATAATGCGTATTATAATTTTTTAATTTAAAAGTTTAAAATTTGAATACCTAAATGTTTTTGTAACTTTTGTTTTAGTTTGTTGAAAACCATTTCGGTTAAATGGTCCAACACAAGATACTAAATATGATTGTATTAACATATTATACATGATTATAGAATATTTAATTAATTTAATAGTTCTTGAATAAATTAAAACAACACAGAACTAAGTATTGTAAGCGATATATACGCTACATACGCTATATTAAAATTGAATTATTAAATGTTTGTGGGACGTACGGGACACACTAGATTATAATTTATATTGTACAGACTGAATGGTTATAGTATTATGTATAACACAAAACAAGATACAATCACTTAAAGTAAATAATTTTAATATTCATTATTGAGAATTGCTATGAATTATTATTGGCGTAAATAAATCAATACACAGTTCAATCAAAAAGTGATGTATACAAACCACAAAATTGTATATAAAATGTAATTTTAAATTTTTAGTTATAAGTTATAGATAGTATTAAAATTTACATTAGACACTATTCACGTTTCATGATTTTTTTTTCTTGGAATTGAATACTTTGAAATCGACGTTTTCCGATATACCTACTATATGAATATAATATAATAGGTTACAAATACACCTATTTAAAAATCAGATAATTTAATTAAGGTTTTGATTATTATGTTTGTTTCTTTTAATGATATTTTTTATAATTATTTTTGGCTGGGTTAAGTATTGACGTATTGTTTAACTTCCCAGAAATACTCTGATTAAACTAACATCTTTTTATCATAGTTATAGATTTATTATTATAAAAAATTCTTTTAGAAATATTAATTTATATAAAATCCATCTTTTAATTTTTTTTTCTATGTTGTTAATAAAAGAGAGCTTATAAATAAGTAAGAGTAGTTTATTATGTATATAGACTGATATATACAAAATATTAATTATGTTTGCAGGTTTATATAATTAATTCATTCCTGGAATTATTTATTCGTATATAATATTTTTTTTTTCATTTAAACATAAATATTTATTTATTATGTGCACATAATAATAATATACAATATCATTATAGTAAATTAACACACAGATATAAAGTCACTTTAGTATTATTTATAAAAGTTACCTGGTTAATTTAGTAGAGGTAGTGGTATGATGTATGATTATAAATATTCCGATACAATAAAAATGACGCATATACTTGGAAAAATAAAAATGTATTTGGAATGTAATGCTTTTAAAAAGTTTAAAATTTTAAATCATAATTGTCACTTAATTCAAATTATAAAAAAATTAACATTAAATTATTTTAAATAAGTTTAGGTATCTTACTATGAAATATATAATTCAAAATAATTTGAATTTACACGTATAATTACTATCTAAGAATAGTATTATAATATAAAAATCAACACAAAAAACAATGGTAATGTACAGGGTTATTTATCAAGCATGCTCACCCCCTTTTTTTCTTCAATAATGCAGTTATTTGCAATCTGATTTTTAAATTTTTAAATATATACTTAAAGCCATATTTTAAAATTCTTGGGATTTTTTTGTACTACCTTCATAAGAAGTGTCCTGTGGAGATATGGAGGTACAAACTTTTATTTTTCAAATGAGAACCTCCCCTTTTCTATTGTACATATTTTAGCGGATAATTTTCTGAAAACCTTGACGTACCTATCAATATTAAAATGTACACGATTAGTTTTTAAGTTAATCGACTTAGTGTACTAAGGAAAAGAACTCGATAGATCCATGGACCATTGGACCATGATAATGGGTTCGGAAGATATGAAACTATGGTGTTTTGAAAAAGTTAGTGTTTAATATCAACATTCAACATTAATAATTTGTAAAAATATTCCAATTATGTGGATAAATATTAGATCTAAAATTACATATAATTTATATTTTTGTGAAACCATTTGTAAGGACTTATTCTTGGTATAAACATTTTAATAACAGGAAAACTATTCGTTCAAATTTTAAATTAGGGACATCAAAAATTTTCAAAAATATTATCCATTAAATAATTTACAGTTAAAAAGGGGGGGGGAGATCTCATATAAAAAACAGGAGCTTATATAAAGAGCGTTCCTTAAGTAATACAAATAATCAAAAAATTAAAAAATGGACTTGAATTGTATTTAAAAATTCCAAAAATCAGATTAATATTCATTAATAAAAGAGAGAAAAAAGGGTGACCATGCTTGGTGAATCATATATGATTATTGTATGATATTGATTCTATATTGATAAAACATTTTCTTTTACAAAAAATTATATGAAAAGGACCATTATTCACATTAAATATTATTTAGTTTATTTGATATTAATAATTATAATATAAATAATCATTTTACATATTTCATTTTTTTTGTGCATTAAATTCTAGTACTGTCATCATTTTATAGTTCCTAATAAAATAAAATTCCATACATGTAAAATAATCTATACATTTTTGATAAGCAAAAAAAAAAGTTTATTTAGTCAAGTGGTAGGTATATGAAAATATTCAAACTGTGTATATAGTTGTAGGTGGTACGTGGATATAAAAATGTTAAGAGGTCGCACCCGCATTTGTTATGCTTGTCTTACACACACGTACGACATGGCACATTTTCGTTCACCAGTTTCAATAGTGCGTATTAATGTGCTGTTAGTTTTGATATTAGAGTGAATTTACCTATTATCAAACTTTAAGGTAAAAACATTATCTATGTTCTCTTGTTGGGTTTTTACGATATTTTAATTTTGAAGTGAATTATGAGCATTTTCAGTTATAAATATACTCATAACTCACTTAAAAATGAAACTATCGTAAAAAACCTATAATAAACACAGATAATTTTCTTACCTTAAAGTTTGATAATGGGTCAATTCACTCTAATATCAAAACTAACAGCACACTATTGAAACTGGTGAACGAAAATTGTCCATGTCATTCGTGTGTAAGACGGAGACAACATAATATTCGGGTACGATGACATAATTAAGAACCGCTGCACTATAAAACTTAACAGCATTATGGTACTAATAAGAACAACTACATCTACGCTCACGTATAATATTAACACAAACTGAATCCAATAAACATCTAAAAATTATCACTGTTTGTGCGTATCAAATAAACAGATAAAATATCAAAATCATCATGGTGAATAAGACGAATTTAAATACAATGAAATTAATTCGTATACGTCAACAATCTAATATAAACATATTATTACAAAAATATTTAGATATACAAATATACCTGTTCACATTAGGCGTACTCTGGTGCTCACGTGTTATTTATTTTCTTTTATCATGTTATAATTATATACGGAAGGTATTTAATATATGTGATAGAGTTCTAACTACTCTAACTCTTCGTCATCATTTACACATTTTGTGTTGATGACTGATGATTGATGAATAAACATTTTAACATAACATAATATTTATTCAAAATGTATAGTTTATTAACAAATAAATATAAATAATATATTTTTTCTATGATACTTGATACGCAATCGAAATATTTTTTATTGTAAAATCACTGCAGGCAATTAATAGAAAGTATATTATTACATTTTGTGTTCAAGTACATCGTGCAAACTGTTATTTTCATAAAGTTTATATATTATTATATAGTGACACGGGTCTATGTAATAATTTAAAAAAGCGGTCGATTAGCAGACGCATCGACGGTGAATAAAATATCAGACGGTATATTATGATGTCTGAATTGGATATTTTTTGTAATAAGGATACGTTTAATTTCGGACCGATGATGGTGCAGCGGATGCAAATATTATATTCGGGTCAAGTGCGATGATAATAATAATATTCTCTTTCTCTTTCGAGTTTTAACTACATATATCCACATAAGCACGCACATAGACATATACGCACACACGATCACACGTGCGTGCACACACACGCGCACACACACTCACAAACGCACACACCAATCATAATGGGAGTTATAACTTATAATCACTACGAGATTTATGATTCGCAAACGAGCAAATAAATGACGAGTAGGTACGTGACAAATTGTCGGACAACACAATAATTAGTAGCAGTATGATTATTAAAAAAAAACAACACACAACACACACACGAACGCACACACAACACAAATGCAAATAAAAATATAATAACTGGTTATTATTAATATTATTATAATTTATAATAGTATGCCGATAGCGTTATATTTTCTTCACTATACCTACACAATAATTATGAATCTGTGCTGTTCGGTCGATACATCACCGCGGCAATGTAATGTGTATAGACAAAAAAAAAATAATAAACAATATAGAGTTGGTATTGAAATAAAACTACATTCATAAAAAATCGTAAACGGTGTCTACTGTGTGTGCGCGCAGCGTGTACATTGTTCTGACCCATTTGTGCAAACATTCGCGGATTTACAGTATATTATTATTATATTACAACTCGAGCTGCCACAGGCTATAGTACGAATAACGCAGTTATCTGCGGCCGCCCCGGAAGCATGATATAAAATATTATAAATTATGAACTGTATTCTAAAGAATGGTTATTATTAATACTATGTTTTGTAGTTTTGTAATTTTGATTATACGACATCTAGAGTACGTCATTAATCGTCTGCAAACTCAAGAAATCACGTTCAATGTTATATGATGAGAAATAATTGAAAAAAAAAAAGTAACTACAAACATATATAATCGTTTTCAACAAAATATTTGGTACTGTAAATTTTTTCGAGACTCATTGAAATGCTGTACTAAAATATAGGTATAATATAGGCACCATTTATATAAATGCATACAGTATTGTCAGACTGAGTTATCATGCGTGTTCATTATAATATTTATCCTCACTTTTCAAATTCTGACTTTCAGAATTTTTAAGTATACTTAAAGACCATATTTTCAAATACTTTGATTCCATTTAAGGAGTGTTCTGTGGTGACTACTATTGTTGTGATGCCAATTTCTTTTTTTTTTAATGAGATCACCATTTTTTCTTGTAAATTTTTAATCAGATTATTTCTTTTTTATAGTTTGATGTATCTAAATCGAATTTGGAATTAGTACCTATAGTTTTTTAGTTATTTATGTTTGCGTAATAAAGATAAAAATAGGTTCAAGATATAAGTTGGGAGGATATGGAGGCTATGATGATGAGTAATTAATCATAGTAAAAAATTAATATTGATCTATTAACATTTTATAATTTGTAAAAAATTTCGAGTATAATAAAAACTGGATACAATTTTACATACATTTTATACAGAATCTATTTGCGTTTTAATAATTTAGGAACTATACTCGTACAAATTTGATTGAAGTACATTAAAATTTTCAAAAATTCATCTGATTAAGAATTTACCTTTTACTTACATGAAAATAGTATAACTATACATTTGAAAAAAATGTTAGTATCACCTCAGCCCACAAAAAACTCATTAAATCATGTAGAAAATATAAATATTCAAAAGTATGGTTCTTAAGTTATCAATTTTTTATTCTACTATTAGTTTTAATAAATAAAAGTGAAAATGAGGGTGTGCATACTTGGCTAATCAACCTGTAATTATACAAATATATAACAGTATAAACCATACACATAAACAATAATAATCAATATCTAATAAAAACCAATAAAACATAGTTCCAACAACATCTTGTATCAAAGTCATTATAGCCTGTATTAGCATCCATTGTTCCCGGTTAAAATAAATCACGCTGTATATATCGTGTAGATGGATTGATCGGGTTTTTTTTTTCATTAATACTTTACCGCAGGCAAGCACAGTGTATACACATCACAATGCACGTATATTATTATTATCTGCAACGATTGTATTGCATCCGCAGAGGTTTTACGTTTGGTTTTCAGTCGAATAAAAACAAGTAACAACTCACAATATACTTCATACGTTATACACTTATACCTACCTATATAATATATATATGTGTGTATTGCCTCCGGGGCAGAGATCACTTTCCTCTGAACGCGTAAAACACGCTCGTCATCATGTGTACACAATCGGTCGACGGACCGCGTGGGTGGTGGTGGTGTCGGTGGGGGGGGGAGGGCTGAGGGAAACTGCCCCATTGTCCTTGTTGCCTTATATATTTTATATATACATGTACGCGAGTAATACAATCGTCGTCGTGGTAGTAGTAAAATAAATATAAAAGAGCGTACCCATATACATGTATAAGTATAGAACACGAGCGTTGTGCGCAATGTTGTCCTAATATATACGCAGGCAATAACATAAGACCTAAAGAGTTGTCCGTGAACATTATGGACGCGTTATTAGATTTTATGTACCTTAATAACCGTCGCTGTTAATGAACGCCTTCACAATGCAATCCATAAACGAATTAGACTCGCGCGGGTGGGTGTGTGGTAGTCACCGGGGTTGGTGTAAAAATCTTGTCGGGGCCGACAAACATTTAGAAATTAGAAAGTCATCTACAGACGCACAGACTAGACTAGATCCCGCACACACTTTATTGGTGTTTCGAATTTTTGGTTTCTATTAACACATTTGAGTCTCTTAATAGTTAATAATATTATACGTTCACGAGTTTCGAATAGCCTCGAGTCGCAACGTAGTTCGTATTGTGTGTAATGTACTCACATATTATAATATATAGGTACCTACGTACTACATACAACTTACAACATGATAATATTATGTTTTTTAACAAACACAACAATTTTCTAGAACATTCTTTATTCTAACACGTCAATATATCAATAAGTACCTAAATATTTGTTACTGTTTATTACTATATAATTGCCGTGTACCTATAGGTGCTAGAACGATACAATTTAAATGACCGAAAATGTATTTTGAATTAAACCGTTTATAATATTCGTCATTATACTCATTTATCATTAAATTAATACTCAGTTCAATTATAAATACATTGCTCTTTTGGAATTTGATTTATGTTATATATTTTGCAGCAATTAACTAATATGTTTGTATCGGTCAACGGATATTAAATGTCAAGCTTTAAATTAGAAATGTTCAAATGTATAAGTAATTAATTTCGAAGATAATAAGTCTGTATGAATACACATTAGTCGATTTATAATGTGTTCCTATTTGTTAAGCGATATTTTATCATACTCAGCTCGTTTGTAATGTTGTAATTTTAGAACATTTTCATAGTAAATACATAACGATTTCAAAACCTTCTCACGAAATAGTAAGAAGGCACCTAATATCGTTATTCAACAAATTTAATTTTGACAACAAATAATAAATATAACGAATTAGCATAGAACATTTTGTATGTAAAAATATAAAATTCTTATAAAAGTCCTACGTAAAAATTCCATTCAACAAAAATTATTTGAATTTTAAATTAAACAGGACTTTTTAATTTTGAATACGTTGTTAACGATGTTACAATAACGATTCCAATATCCCTGTATAATACACAGTATATATACCTAATTCAATTATCTAGAAATAAAATTATTATTTTTTTTGTAACATTATATAATTTATTATAATAATAACACAGTCAAATATTCTAAAAAATGAAATGGTTGAAATGGTAGAATGCAATGATGTTATTTCCACAGTAAATGATTGATTCAAATTAATTAATTTAACATACAAGCAGACTGTAATTATTAATTAAACAGAACTTATATTATTTTCATTTCTCGCCCACAATAATATATACAACCATCACGGCACCACAACACATTATATATATGTTTGTATTGATCGTTTATTATATTATATAGCCATATAGGTAGGTATTTTATATTGTAGCCAAGTAAGCCAACCAAAATATACCTAATTAAGTAAAACTAGTTTATTCATCGATAAAACATAATACCCATATCAGTATATCATAGATATAATGTTAAAAATTTAAATATAGACTATATTAATATAGTATTAATATTATAGTAGCAAGACAATGGAAGTAAATTGGTAAAGCGTACGAATATCATCGTAGTATGTACCTTTATAAAACATTGATCGTATTACATTACGTGATTCTCGGTTCCAATGACCCTGGTCAAAAATGATAAAAAAAAAAAAAAAAAAAAACAGAAAACAAATAAATAAAAAAATTCTTTCAGCAAAACTAATCCCGGTATATTTGGAAATAAAAGGAAAAAAATTATACACGCGTGAATGCTGTTGTGGATATGAATTGTAAATTATATTTATGTAACGTACGACCGGTTTCCACGCTGCAGTTGGGTGCAGTGACTCACTTTTCGTGCACAAGGATTTCTATGTCCCGGAGGCAGCTGGTTACATTTCTCCGTACTCCCCCGTCCACCTTTAACGCGCGAACATGTCAACGATCATAATACGATTACATTATATACCTATATACATAAATATATTATGCATATTAGTATATGTATATACCTAGGAGTATTAATATGTAGATGTGTAATATAATAGTGTCGTTTGAACCTCGCGAGTTCATATTAATATTATTTCGCTTAGAACGACCACGGCGGATGGAAAGAACACGGGATGGACGGGCGCGTTACGAACATATATTATTAATATTATTCGGAAAATTTCCCATCAACTCGATAAGGCGGTAACACGGCTAACTTAACTACTTTAATAAGTTTTTATCCCTGTTCTGCGACGGCATTACATGAATGCATGAAATTAATACTATTATGTGTTCACACAATAAGACCGGCGTGCGTTTCGCGATGTATTGGTATTTGAAATTTGAATACCATAGGTAGAGGTACTCTTCACCAGCAAGGGGTAAAAATTATACATTATTACATTATATTCAAGGGACTCTTGGCTAGAGAGAATTATACCGACTAAGCGAGGATATGATTCACAAAGGTCCCTTAATTACTGTTAGGAAACAGTATACCTACCTATACATAAATATGTAGACACATATAGTATAGGTAAACCTATTATCTGCGTGTATTATACTTCGATGAATTCTCTGTCTACAACAGCTCTACTTAGTTCAATAATAAACCGACCATTACGTTTTGTATCCAATTCATTATAATATTTTGTAAATACGACAGAATCATTCATAATGAACTGCATTTTTTCATGACTGCCAGACAGTAGTAATCAACGTTATTGAAAGATTAAAAGTCAATCAATTAAAATGAATAAACCAAAAGTATCTATTTATGTCTATATTTTAAGTTTAAAACCAGGTATTTATAGATTTCGAAAGTGAAGCAATAAGTGCCACAACCATGTTGTTTTTTTTATTTAATCATTAATTTTTAAGCATCTGATCATTATTTCTAGCAGAATGAGTTGTTGAAAAGTTAGAAATATGAAAGAAAAACTTCCGGATAATTGCAATTAAATTGTAACAGATACACCCATCACTAACTTTTGTTTAGTGTCTATCCCGTTTTTATAGAAATTCACAAAATTTCAACTTTTTTTATTTATTTCAGTGCTATTTATAAACAAGATCAACTATACCAAATAGCTTCTTTAAATGATTTAAAAATATAAAAATCAAAATTTAAGTGATATTTTTAAATGACATGTTCATGATAAGATTCGACATTATATTATTATAATACAAGATTATGCAGGCACTTACAAGTCATAACTTATTGATGGAACTATATTCAATAAATGTTATTGAACTAATGCCTAGTGGCTAGTACCCACTATTGGTAATTTAAAACTGCTTTAAAAAATCTCTAATAATATACACTGTATTATAGAATATATAGTAGAACAAGATTTACTCAAGTTGGTTATTTCGATTACCATGATTAATTATCGTTGCATTCATATATTCAATTTATAATTATTTTAGTAATAATTCAACTACCAACCCTACGTCATGACGAGCGAACTGAAAAGAAGCCCCGTGTTAGCGTGTTCCGGTAATATGCAGTACCTTGTCTAGATTTTTTGCTTTGAAAATTTCATAAAATACTTATTTATATTACGAATAAAACTCATATTTCACACATAAAAATATAAATATTTATGTTCAAAATTATACAATGTCATTCAACAGAAACTTCAAACATACTAACATAAAACCTTATTGAACGAAAAGCAAAAATTTTTGATAATTAAAGCGTTCGAAACAAATCTAAAAACTCGTATAAAAATTGATTTGCCTAATAAATAACCTCAGAAAATATAACTCAATAATAAAAATGATTTTTACCAGGTACCTACTAAACACATATTCACGAGATATCTATGACAGTCTATATAATATTATTATATGTATGATTTAAAAACAGACAATACATTTTTTTAATCATTATGCATTTGAGATACAATTTTAATAATATATAAATATAAAACAAATAGTCAATTTTTGACTGAACAAATCTCATATGGGGTTATTTTTTCATGGTACCTACCATAAAAATTATCCTACAGTACAGTGTACAGAGCAGTGAAGCGTTTTGATTACCCATCACGAATTCTATTAAACAAATGAGGAAAACTATATAAAATTAATGAATTTAAGAGCATTAAGAGCGTTTGATATAGAAAATAAATAAATAGCTTTAAAGAAAACTTTACGATTTAGAAATGTACTATGGCCGTTTTGATTCGAATGCAAACTAATAACGAAGAATATGCCTATAAACACGGAGATTTATTTTCATGATTTCAAAGAGTTATAACTTTTTTGATGTTATATGAATATTTTTTTATTACGGTTCAGCAATATCATCGTTTTATAGCCAAAATAAACGTAGGTTAGTGCCCCAATGTTCCTATATAGTTTGAAAAAATATAAAATATGAATATAATATATAATATATTATTACTTATTAGTTATTAAATTATAATGTAGCCTGTAGGTAGTCGTACGTACCTGCCTACACGGTTATGTTAAGTATTTTGTGAACTAGCCAACTATAATACAGACTATATTATATTGTACAATACCCTGGCAACTGGATTGTGTATAAATAGAAAGGTATTATAGGTGTTATAAATTCATAGATCCATTAATGAGTACCACGAGAGACCTAATATCTCGAAGGATCGAAGATAGTGTGCATATGCTATTATTGGTGGGCGGAAAAAAAGCCCACGGAAAAAAAGCCCAAGGAAAAAAAGCCCAGAAAAAAACCTAACGGAAAAAAAGCCCAAAAAAATAAATACACCGAGGAAAAAAAGCCCACGGAAAAAAAGCCCAAGGAAAAAAAGCCCGGAAAAAAAACCTAACGGAAAAAAAGCCCAGAAATAGAAATAGAAATGTGAACACATGACGTATTCTCTACTCCTAATGACCTAATTAGTAATTAGTAATTATATATTATATATTTTAATGAAATTAATAATTAATTGTTAATTGTATAAAATATAGATTGAAAATCAAATAAAAATATAATTTTATTGTGATTTATTGTGTTATAAGTTATGAGTCAAAAAACATCAGTCTTAAGTATATACATTATACATAGTACCATAGTACATATTAATTATTAATTTAATTAAAATATATAATATATAATTACTAATTAGGTCATTAGGAGTAGAGAATATGTCATATGTTCACATTTCTATTTCTATTTCTGGGCTTTTTTTCCGTTAGGTTTTTTTTCTGGGCTTTTTTTCCTTGGGCTTTTTTTCCGTGGGCTTTTTTTCCGTGGGCTTTTTTTCCTTGGTGTGTTTATTTTTTTGGGCTTTTTTTCCGTTAGGTTTTTTTTCTGGGCTTTTTTTCCTTGGGCTTTTTTTCCGTGGGCTTTTTTTCCGCGATTCGCTATTATTATTGTGTTGATAATAAATATTATAAAATATCAATACCTTTATATTGTGTGTTATTATATTAATATATATATTGTGAATTTTAGAATTTCAGCAAAGCAATGTAATGATTTTACAATGATGTATTATTTTTTTGTGTGTATATATGACGTATACACGATAAGTAGTCGCGACATCCACCTTTTTTTTAACTCACAATTGATTAAGGCATTCAAAGCGCGTTTAAATTTTTTTTTTTGAAATTTATGAAATATTAATATAGTATATACAGGGTGATTATTTTATCAAACAACACTCATTATTTTAAAAAGTATTGAATTTTTTCAAAATTGTAGATTTACGCTGTTCTAGAATTTTGTATTATTTTATATTCTTCACCCTTATATTTATTAGGAAAACCACTATATTGACTTTCAAATGGTAACATAAACTTAAAATTTCATAAATTAATGAGGCCAATTAATGGATTAATTGAGCTTATTATAATGGACGAACACGAACATAAAATATCACAGAAAAATAAATACCTATACATTATTTTTTTAGTATTTTTATTTTGTCGTAGAACCTATTAGAGTAATAATAATAGAGACACAAATAGATAACATTATTATATTGTATTTCCTTATTTTTATCAATCACCTATATTCATTCTGTAATATCTATCCCTATACCTTGTGTAATATCTATGGCGCATAGGTACAAGGTATACATACCTAAATACCATATGAAAGTTGAAATATTGGTAATGGACCAATATTATGTTGTGAATATATTATGATAATAATATAGATAGTATATTAGTCTATATTAAATCATAGTATAAACGTATTCATCTACGTATATTCGTATTGCCGTTATCCGTTAGGTACGGTTTTATTTTCAGCTATATTCACTAACCAGAATATCCTGAATTGTATAAAATCAATAAAAGGGTCAAATTTAAGTTCAATACATATTGTATTGAATATCAAAAAGATTTTTGCTGAATCTGACATTTGAAAACAGGATTTATCATTTATGAGAAAAAAATATCATTACAAAAATAATATAATATTTTGTCTCTTCTGGCTTATATAATAATAACATAGTGTCATAGTAAAAAATCTTTTTTGCCAATAAAAATTAAAATTAAGAAAATGTATGTACATTTTATTGGTATTGAACTATTTATATAACATATGTATTTTAAAATTATACATAATTGAGGATGATCTTCTTAACGTAAAATATTAATTATTTTACTCATTTAATTACATTAAATAGACAATTTTATAAAAAAATATTTATTTACATAATTGTATGCCATTAAAAACGATTTTTTTTACTATTTTTATTTTTAAAATTTTTTTTTATAAAAACATAATTTTTTTATCCTTTTTACCAAAACAGAATATTTTATGTATTTAAAGTTTATTTGACCTGTGAGGAGTGGTACAGACTACAGTGGGACTCGCAAAATGTTGATCCTCTACTCAGCTCATTAAAACTTTAAACTCTTATAACTAATAAACTACTTGTCCGAAATTTGATTTTTATATATAGATAAACTCCAAATAATATACTGCTTTGGAATATAAAATTAAAAATTAAATGTCATGAAGTTTGTTCAAGAGTAAAACTTTAAAAAAATTATAACGATAAAAATATTAAAAACATAATTTTTCCAAAAAGTGGTTTTTGAATGACTTAAAGTTATGATAAGAAATATATTTAAAAATGTTTATGTTTTCTAAAATATTGAGTGTTAACAATTTCATTGCCAATATATTTCTGACATTCTGTCAACATGTGATTGACTGAAGGGTTACTCTGTTGCAGCAACCTATAGTATTAATATTTATATAATATATAATATATTTTTTAACCTATGGTATACCTATATGAATATTTTGTATTGCAATAATAATATATTATACATATTATACATTCCACATGACTACAATACATGGAGGTCGGTGATCACTCAACAAATGTAAAATACCAATACATTGATTTTTGAATGCGGCCGCGACGCTGGGAACAATTACCAAAAACAACTAAAAAATTGTGATAAATGAAACCAAACTATTCCGACCAATAAACAAAAAATATATATATATTATATTATATTGAACTATTTGATTAAAATAATAAAATGTCAGTCACTAGTCTGGTAATCATATTTTCAAATTTAGTTTATAGTAAATATTAATAATTATTTCGCATAAGAGCATGGATTACATTTTTCATTATGTGTGGGGTGATTATTTTTACAGAATGAGTTAATTCATAATAATTGTACTTAAAAAACGATTTTCTTAGTCAAGTTTAACCAATCAAACCGGGAAGTTATTAGTCAATCTACTGTAAATGTATTATGTAGTTCAGTATTTGTAAATGTTGAGTGTACCTACCTTGCAAATTATGTGTACGATTTGAATTCAATGTTAAATCATTGTATACGATAAAAAACGTTCTATAAGGATGTTTTCTTATAAAATAGTACAATAAGTATATTGCTATAAGTAATTAATTTTTTTACAAAGTAATCCGTGGTAGGTTTAGATTGAACTAATTTTTGACAAAATAATTAGGTTAAATAGGTTAATCCCGAAGTACTGTTGAACGGTGTGAATAGCTGAAAACTAATCTAAATATTTCGAAAATTTCATTGTGCATGTAGATAACAATAATAATAATAAACATGTAATGGTAAAAATTCTTTATGAATATTATATTTTGTAATTAAAAAAAATAATTAAATCGTTATTAGGACAATTTATGAGAAATCTTGTATTACATCTTTAAGTCTTGGGTATTAAAATTAAAAAATTAAAAATAAATTTTAAATTAGTTTTAAATTAAAAATTTCAACTTCAAACGTTCGTAAAAAGTTCATATAGATTTATGCATAATTTTTTTTTAGGATGAAAGTAATAATTGTTATCAACATAATATATAGGAAAAAAGAACTAAAAAAAATCGAAAATTTCAAATATTTAATGATTAAACACCTACAAAATTGTAAAAAATTGTAAAAATAATTCAGTAATTACCAAAAAGCTAGAAAATGCTTGCATAAATACTTGATGACAATTTTTAAGTATCCATACTTAAAATCTATCTGTCCGCTTTTGTTGAATTTGTAAAAAATGATCGTTTCGTAAATATTCCAAAACTACGGGTTACGTTTGACCTTCTAAAGTATCAACTAGAATATTAGATCCAATTTACTACCACTTCCAAGAAATCACTCACGAAGTTGTAGATTGAAGCATTGCATCTATTATACAGAGTGTCTAAGAACGCGCATAAAAAAAGTTCAAAAGCACCCATCATTGTAAAACCAATCTATACATATAAGATGAGTGTGTGTCCTTTATGAATTCCTAAACAGCTGGACCTATTGCGATGAAATTTGTCACACAGATAGATGAGACCTCTAGGAATAAATAGGCTAATTTAAAAAGGGAGGTGCTCAAACAGGGATAATGAGATTTACAATCGAAATGTTTGTTTATAAATATGGTTTCTATTGGTTATAGGCATAGACCTTATACTGAGTATAACCTAACCTAACTTAACCTATGGTTATAGGAGAAATAATTAGTAGATATTATTTTATTGGTTGTTAAAGGTTCATTGGGTAGGTCAGGTACGAGCATGCATCAAATCGAATTTTTTTCACATATAGCCGCTCATTGGAGTTGTCCTCGAACCGACGTAGTCGGATTGCCTACCAGGGTGGCAGCGTTGCACTTACTGCAGCGAGTTACACACACAAGAAGTTGAACAATCACAATTTTTTTAAGAGTTGTCATATTTTACAGGCAACGAAGTACGTGGGATCAGCTTCTGCATTATAATATATTCTTCAGAATGTAAATTAAAAGTAAATCAATAAGCACATGATTTTTTTCAGAATACAAAATATATAATTCATAGGTAGCCATATATTTAAAAATAATAATTACTTTTTGATACTAAATGTCCAAATAATCACAGAACATAATGAAAAGCGACAGCTATGAAAATAACATTGTTCACTGACAAATATTTCAGTTGATCTGGAATCCACTGTTATCATTTTTTTCTGTGGTAGTCATGATAATGACAATTATAAAAATTAAACCATTTTTTAATAAAGTACGAATAAATAAGTTTTGATTTTGTTTTTACTAGCTTACTAAATAACGTAAAGTGTATACTTAAAGAGTGATATACATTAAGATATTATTTATTGAAATAAAACATAGTAAAAACGATTATATTCTATGAAATAATTCATCGTCCATGATTTTTATTACCTATACGGCTATACCTACTACATTTATCTATTAACAGAAAACTGAAGATGATGGAATAATAAAGTCGTTATATCCATCCTTCAACACATAAAAGTTACCTGCATTCTGCACCATTGTAATACATTAATGAAGTTTATATTAATGCTTATAAGTTACAACCTAACCTATCCTTTGACCTCTAAATTTAACGTTACAATACAACCGCAACAGAAGTATAACATTACTTTTAAATTATATAAATAAGGTTAGGTGCAGTTGAAACATATAGGTAAGTATACTTAAAACTACTCATAAAAACGTTGACTAACTTTTCGAATTTTTCATTATATTCTTTACTTTCAATTAATATAATACCTACAATGTATTAATATTATCCTGTATGTGTGTGTTTTAAACTTTAATTTTTAATGGTAGGTTCCTACGTAATTGAATAAAATAAAATTTCAAAGAATAAATACACTTTTCTTTATTCGTGGACAGTAATTTTGTACAGGATAAACAAGGTATAATGTAATACAAATGTCAATTTATAAACTAAAATAATAATATTTATTAATTATTTGTAATTCTTATTCGGCTTCTTAAAGGCCATTAAGGTCCATTGCCGCAACACATACCTGCTTCCATATATCTCCTATCCTGTGCTACTGTTTCTCTATCCTGAATTCCAATTATTATTTATTTGTAATATTTACAATACAATTATTGCAGAAAGCCGTTTTCCAAAAGATATACTAAGTATATATTATGTATATTATACTTACTGGTTGAATATAAATAACGGCATAACTTCGAGCTTTAAATCGATTGATCTAAACATTAGTCATAGGATTATTATAATATGCGACCATGTATTTTCAGTCGATAATAACGACTAACACGATTTTTTTATATACTTATTTGACGTGGGACATAAATTAAAAGTTTTTATTTGTAATTTAATGAAAACAAGACTATCTAAAGAATTAATGTTTAATTAATTTAAATTCTATCGTCTTCTTCACGCTGTGACAACGTATTAAAAATATATACAGTATCACTATACGGTAGTTTTTAGCGATAGTTTTTGAGAGACCAGAATATCGTATCTCCAACACGCACGGAGTCTTGTGAGTTGTGATTCACTTGCTAATTAAGTATTACCGTCGTTTAAAGAATATTTTGAAAAAAAAGTTGAAGTATCATTGAAAACACTTGTTTTATCACATGTGTAGTTGTCAAACAAAATTGATTAAATGAGGCTCAGGGTTATAATGGTGGACATAGACCAGCTTACGAAAAACACTGTTATTAAACGTGTTCAAATGGGCTATTTTTTTAATCAAATAACTTGGTGAATTACTGGTAAACTAACTATAATGTATAGTCTATTAATGAATGAAATTCTTTAAAACAGTATATCTACAAATCTGGAACATATACATTGTATATAAAATATACATAATTACCTCAAACACCATTTAAATTTTAAATATTCGTCATCGCTATATAAATATTATTTGAATTCAATATAATCCATAGGTATATTATAATCTACGAGTGTAGAATATCGTGAATTCTAAAAACTATTTTTTAACATAAAAATGTTGTACAAAGAGTGAGTGAAAGAAATAATATACATTAGTGTAGGTAGGCCGTAGGCTGTAGGCATATCGCGCATACGCAATTATTCAAGTGGGAATAAACAAGTATTTAAATTATAGGGAAATAGCACGAATGTCATCATAACATAAACCTAAATAAAAGCAATTCCGGTAATTAATTTGCATACATATTTTATATCCATTCACTGAAAATAATTTGTTATACAACGAACTCATATAAATTTATATATAGGAACGTAGAGAGGTTCAATTATTTATTTTCATCAATATCGCAAAAATATGGGTCAAGTTTGGAATACATATTTATATTATTATTATAAAATGAAATTGTCTGTATCTACCCATATATAGGTAGATAAGTACCTAGTTACATTATAAGTATAGGTACTAAAATATAATTAAATTAATAAATGTATTATACTTTTTTCCGTTTGAATATAAATTGGATTGTTAGGGGTTGTTTTCGTACAGCACTTTCAATGAATATAAATAGGTACATAATTTTTATAATTACTTTTATCTTTATTAGAAAAAAGAAAACGCGCATTTAATCATGAAAAACGAAATACTTGAAAAGAACATAATATGTAAATATATGTTATACGATATGCTCGTGTTTACATTATAATATATGTAGGTACGTGGTTAAAATATAAAAAACTATTGATAATAATTTGTAAAACTATAAGTGTATATTATAGGTAGCCAGGTAGGTATAATGTATTTTATTCGTTCGCGATTTAGTGTTTACTGCTTCGTATAATCACTTATAGTTTATAGCATATTAGTATAGTGTATTGTGTATAGTGTATACATTATAAAATAAATATATATTATATATAAAGTATAAGCGGGTGGAAAAAAAAATGAGATTTCAGGTTAACGACCATTTTTCTGTAATGGTACAGGTTCTGTCTGTTCGAGAATAACACACAATATTTATATTTTCTACCCACTGACATATTTTCTATTATACTTAACTTGTTTGATCGGAAACGACACATTTAAACTGAATGTAGGTACCTACTATACAATATCCAAAACAATGGCTGTAAAGTGTTCAATGATCGTGAACACGTATTTGATGTACATAAAAGCAAATTAATATTTCAACGGGTCTGTAAAATTCGGTAGGTACATATCCGGCTATCTCTTAAATAATATAATATACGTGTGATGCATTGATGCCGACTGTCTCTCAAGTGAGCGTACTTTTAATCGATATGCATATATAAATGTATTCGTACCTAAGGTACGTATGTAACTACATAGCTGGTACTCTGGTGTCAACAATAACAGGAAAACGTCATAGTTTACCGAATTTTTTTAATAGCTGCCAGCTGGTACATATAAGTAAGTTATAAATACATGTAGGTACACTTTTTATTTTAATAAATTAATAAAACTTTAGTTTCCTATACTACCTACTCGAGTATAATTTGTGTCGATTTTTGAAATTTCCATATAGGACCAAGCTTTCCAAATTAAAATAAAAATAAAATAAAGACGTAATAGTAAATTTAAATGTATGTATGATACAACATTATAATACCTAATATATATTTTTTAATATAATTAACAAATTTATAGACTTATTATAATAACATTATTCATTTGAAATGTCCATCCATCAACCTATAATGTGATAAGTTATTATATAGTGTCAGGGTGACTAGTAATAACGTTTTACTTAAGCAGTATTATTTAATTGGGTGAATGATAATATAATTCTGAACACGATTACACCGAATAAACCTAACGGTGTAACAAACAATTTAGTAATGTAGTTTGTTTTTCCTTCAGCGTTGTTATTACAGAATGCTGGAAATTTCAAATTTGGAATATTTTTATTGCCCCATTGCCAACCATAACCGTCGAAACCGATACCAAAAATAAAAAAAGGTGACTTGAGTATTATCATTACTATAGTTATTAAGTAAGAGAATACAAAGATGACATTTTATGAGTTAAACATACTCTGAGAGTTTTTGTCAGTAATTACCGTCTGCGTGAAATAAAAGGACATCCGAATTTCATATCTGAAATGGTAGTAACATGATATATTGAGATAAGTTTCCGTAGCACTGTGCTAGATGCCTAGATTGTAAACCTTATTAAACCATGAACCCTAGCGGCCTAGCTGGTTATTTTTACTAATAAGTCAGTAATTTTAGTTAGTTATTTTTCTATGGAATTACATTTTGTCATTTTCACATTAAAACTAATAACACATTAACACGATTATTACTTTAAGTCAAATTAAAATATTAATTCATGGTTCACTAAATAATTACTACAAAAATAAAATAAAATGTTAAGGAGACGTCGCACCCGCATGTGTTGTTTCCGTCTTACACACGTACGACATACCAAATTTTCGTTCGCTAGTTTCAATAGGGTATTGTCAGTTTTTATATTAAAGTGAATTGACCTATTATCAAACTTTTAGGTAACAACATTTTATGTGTTCTCTCGTTGGTTTTTTACGATATTTTAATTTTTACGTGAGTTATGAGCATTTTAAAATATTAATACTTTACATACCCATATCTCACTAAAAAATTGAAATATCGTAATCGACCAACGAGAGAATACAGATAATGTAATTACTTCAAAGTTTGATAACAAGTCAATTCACTCTAATATTAAAACTGACAGCACCCTATTGAAACTAGCGAACGAAAATTTGGTATGTCGTACGTGTGTAAGACGGAGACAACACATGCGGGGCGACGTCCTCTTAAGTATTCGATAAATACCAGTAAAATTGAAAAATAAATTATTAAAAATGTAAATAGCTTTACTCAATACTCCAAGATAGCATTACGCGGTTAGTGGTATAAAATGTACTGTGTATACTGTAATACTGTATAATATGTAGGTATATTATTATATTATTATTATTACATTATTTACCTATAATATAGGTATAGTGTATATTATTACTAAAAGGGGGATTCAAATTTTAAATTCATTAAAAATTCCTAATATACGAGTATAATATGACCTTTAAAATATCAAAATGTGCATAACAGATAATATGAGTTACAATTAACATACAGTGTTAAATATATATTATATATATAATATATAATGTTATATTATTCAACCATCAAAGATTAAAACATATCAAAAAAAAAAATCTTAAAAAAATATCATACATTCAAATTACATTATTATTTGAGTTAATTTAAGTTAAAGTTAAGTCCATGGTAGTTTTGTACGATTTTTCGATTGATTTTATTCCAAAGATAAGGTCAGTTAATTGAAACAAAACTAACATACGTGACCATTACCTACAGGAAAGTGGAAATTCTTATTGCATGTACCTATCTATATTCTATATTATAATATATTTTTACACTATTTCACTGCAGCCTATGACGATGGCTGGAATATTTTTACCGCGTAGGTAGAATAATAGAAAATACTAAAGTAAAACTTAGTTACGAAGTCAATTTCCATATCCGTTCAAACGTATTCTAAGTATTTTCTCAGGCGAACTTGCAGGAAATAATAACCATTGCTTATTCATCAAATTTGCTGACCACGTATATAGGTATAGTTGATATTTTACTTATTAGGTACGTATAGGTATAGATATTGGTAAATGGTAATTACTATTTATAGTGGAATGTGATGTCGATTTATACATGTGCCTTTTTTTATTTATTTTTATAAGTGGATACCATTAAAGCGGTTTTAAATAAGATGGTTTTTCAAAAACGTTATCAATATACCGTTAATTAACGTGTTATAGATCAATATTAATTATTATACGTGTCGTTACGGATATAAATGTAACGCACCTCAGTTTTTGGACACGTCCGCCTCGTCGCAGCCCTGCACATGAAACGTCTTGTCTAACGTATATTATAGTATAGATTAATAAATTAATGCTATACGCGGACCTAAATAAGAATATTGTTGTTGTGCTTTGTGTATAGGATGCATATCATAATAATATCATATCAGTTTATCACAATATGTACCGGTTCGATAAACATTGACGTGTCCCGCGTGTACGGCATATTTTTAGGTGCGGCAGTCTCATTGACGATAATGTTATCATATTATAATATATTATACTTATACAATAATATATTACAGCAGGACTTGTGCTAAACGTATAGCTACATTGTCTATCGTCTATCGTACCTATGCGTTTAGTCTGTGGACTGTGATGATGTGAACGCTCCCGATGTGGTGGAATGATTTACGACTATATTATAACCGTTATCTAAGCTGTGCAAAATTTAACTTTATATTATGCATTATTTTATTTATTTTATTGCATTGACGACATGACGATAAACTATGGATTAATATTTTGTTTGATTATTATAATAATATTATGTAAACACAGCTACAGCCGATAAGGATACCTACTCATAAAAGTATGTATGTATTTACTATATTATACTATATGGTCTATGACGTGTGTTTGAGTTTTGTAAGTCGGGTCAGACATTTGCGACCACCGTGGTGCCAACAGGTGAAACGGCGCCGCTATGTACACAACTGTAGTCTGTAGTCGATATAAATTCAGTGGCGCAACTAGCGGGTAAGTTAACAAAGTGAAACTTTGGGGCCCTCGATTTATTTATTTAACTTTCCTTGGGGAATTATCGTCTTAGATTCCACTTTCACAGTTATATAAAATGTGATCAAAGGCAGTGAATCCTATCCCTTGGTCAAATTGGGAGCAGTTGAATTGGCTATTAAGACGTAGGTATTGAATTGGCTTCGTCAATATTTATTTTATTAATCGTTAGTAACCAAAATTGTTCAAAATACAGTGAAACTTTGAACTTACATTTAGCGAAATTTTCTGTTTAACGAATTAATATTGAGAACCCTGGCCTTCACTGTTAATCATGCATAAATCCTATTTTTAACGAATTCCTCTATATCACGAATATTTTTTGTTCCCCACGAGACTTCGTTATATGGAAGTTTCATTGTAATAATTTAATTGTAAGTACATCAAAACTATTAAAAATATAAATATGAAATTCTATATTCATATAGATACTATTGCTAGTATAATTTACCTTTATATAAAATATTATTGTCACATATTTTTTTAACTTTTATATTTTGATAATCACTTTTTAAAAAGGTTATTGGGAGTCAATTGAATGCTTGGATCATATATTATGGACGTAGCCACAGCGTATTATTTTATTGCCGATATTAGTGACGAATATTCGAATAAGGTGATCGATGTGCGCATGCGTGATACAATTCGCGTAATTATACATAGGTTACTATCATAGAATTGTTCTGAATCTTATTATCTTAGTTCGTGGTTGCTTATAAATTATAATATTACTATAGTGATTAATGATTATTATATTATTATTGAAGCTATTATACTATTTTTTTCAATATAATATTATATTCAAAACATAATAATATGGTGGATCTGATTAATTATTATGATAATATTATCAAATTATCTGTGGATAAATATGCGAGAAGTTACATCGCACATGCGCATATTGAACATCTAATTCTGTGAATCGTCGCTAATATCGGCAACAATTGTTTTGTATTGATTTAACACCCTGTGGCCCCATCCATAGTATATGATCTAAGATTCAATGGTAGCCGTTCAAATTGTATGCTGTGATGCAAATTTCATTAAGACTTATGAATATCTACTTACAATGTAGGTACTATAATTATCTAAATGGAATAATTTGATTGAGGCCAATTACCCCATAGACCCTGCAAATTGCACTCACGGCCTATGTGTGACTCTAGGTTTCAAGTTTAGGTTAGGTTAAAAAAAAAAAATCTTAAAAATCGCGTTCATATACACTACAACCGTTACTAAGTTTATAGATATTTCAGACCTACGCGGTGACGCATGCAATAAAGATACCTGCCGCAAAATTCTCATGGCAGCAGCAGACATGTAATTTTATTATTATAGGTACACTGATATGCTACGTAATTATGAATAATGACGATGTATATTATAGAAGTTCTAAACTTGTATTTTTAATAACGAGTTACGATAAAACTTTAGAGAACAATTTTCATTTCATTTTAATATCAGAGACTTGGTATACGTTTGAAATATTTCCCTTGGAATTTCGTCCGTAAAAATTTAAAATCAGTTATATTATAATATATATTTTAGCCATTGAATATACTTCTTGTTTTAGGTTACTTTACTTCGAAATTCGAATAAAAAGAATACCTTTATTATGACCGTTGTGTGTCCGCCGTCATGAGTTTCGTTGTCATAGTTACTGCAGTATTATTAAAGAATAAATTCATTTTTTTTTTTATGAAGGAATCCTATCTTGATATTGAAACCCTTTGAAATATTATATTGAAACAAAAAGTGAAAAAGCTATTCTGTGTTTGAGAATTATGAACGAAATTTGCACACATGTTTTTCAATGGAATAACATTTCAAAATAAATTGTTTGCACATTTTATCAAACGTATTTGACATATTTGCTAAGTGTATTATTACAGGTCAAATAACATTATTTGATATTTTTAATCATACTGCTATGGGGTAAGCTTTTAATTTAGTTTCAATTAAAGTAATGACGAATGGGTTCATTATTTTGAGCGGTATATTTAGGGGACTGTTTCCTTGTTGAAAAGGATATATTTTTACAACTACTGTCACTATTACCCGTAGGCTAAATACATCTACACACACATCAGTAGATTGCATTTGAGAGCACTAAAAGCAATACAAACATATTCCTATATATTTTACCAAACACCCATGTTAAAAACTGATTGCTATCCAATAAATATTAAATTGTTAAATCCGTAATACAATTAGACGATAATATTGTTATAAGACAACATTATAAATGAATCTGAACACATGATGAAAAATATCAAAATAAATACTAAGAGAATCCTGGTTTATGACATAAAAATGGAAACGCTGCATTAGACAAGAAAAGTCAGACAATTTTAGCCATTTTCATACTTACTTAATAATTTATTATTTCTGATTCCAAATTGATTGCTAGCGGTATGGTTAAAAATAATAATTTGTTATGTTTTAGTTTTTAAAATACATATATATACTAAATAGTAAATAGTATTACATTTTATAATATAAAATCAAAAACGTTCTTTATTGTATAATGATGGAAAAAAATAAATTGAAACTTATTTCAAAAGTTCAAAATGAATTAATTTTTTTCATTTTATAATTGATATTTGTTCTCTTTTTTTGTAAAAGGTATAATTGTTTTTATGTTTCATTTTTATTTTATATAACAAATATTTATAATTTTACTATTCAAATTATTTCGAATAAACTTTTTTTCAAATACCTACCAATAAAACTTATAAGTTTTGTAAAAATTATAATTATTATTTTAACACAACTCGTATTCAATTACATACACATGTTAATTAAATCAGTTTATATATTTTATAAAATATTTATTTAAAATAAAAAATTGACTTAAATATTATAATAAAAACCAATTTACATTTTAAAAATATAATTATTTAAATGGATATACCCAATTAATTTAGCACTTTATTAATGTAGTTGTACATTATATTTTATAGATCACTAACAGTGTACCATTTTTATTTTAATTTACGTGATTGAATTATAAATATAAAATATATTAACTAAATAAAAAGTATTTAATTTTATACGTAGATACTTTGTGAGAAAATATTTGAAATACTTTGTTCAAGTACTTCTTAGCCCCTTCTTAGCCCGACAAATTTCACGCTATACCACTGTTTACACTGATTCAATTAACGTGTGTATTCATATAAAATTTGTAACCTAACCTACGGATAAATATAATATTGATAATGTATAACATTCATCGTATGAGGTAGTAAATAGGTAAACATATTACATTTATTCTGTGTTTATTTTATAAGAATATTATTAATTTTACAAATTATAATATTAGGTAGGTACTTGGAAATTGTTTATAGTTTTGTTTCATGTACCTCACCGTATTCCAATATATTTATATTTATTTTGAAAGTACGATAAGTTTTCATAATGACAATATTGTTTGAATACATTCTGACAACACTCGTTTAAAACAGATTTCTATGAAATACTGAATATTTTAAAGGTCGACAGTTCTTTGTATAGGATGACAGAGAAACAATAATAATTTCTTTGTTTAGGATGAACGGATAATCAAATCAAATAATTTCATTGTTGTCAAAGTACTGCATTAATGCATAGTACGTTTGACCTTATCGTTATATCTGTTTGTTTTGATTTAGTTAAGGTTTATCTGGTGGTGTTAGTTAGTAAATCATCAATATGCATCAAAACAACGTTTCATCACGTTTTTGAAACAGAAGCTTATCATATTAATTATGTGAGTTTAATATTATGCCACTATATGCTATTATATATGAAGGATAAGGATTTAGCAAAATTACTAATGGAACAAAATTATACACTTTTTGAGTTATTTATTATTAATGGAAGCTTTGTAATAAAGAACTGCAGAACTGCTTATTAAAAAAAAAAAAATGTAAAATGTGGAAGTCAAATTACATTTTTGTGAGCGTTCAAATTTTTATGATATTGGATATTCACTCCATTTCTGAGGGAATGATTTTATTATTTTGTTGTAATTCAATAACCGTAGATACTTAAAATTTAATACAAGGTTCCTCATAAGTAGGTAGTTAAAAAGTCAGTTGAGAAATATTAAAGATCCATAAACGTAGGATTTTTTTTATAAGTATTCAATGATCAAATGCTGACACATTTATCAACATATCGAACATTTTAAAACTATTTTGTAGTTAAAAAATTATAAAACGTTCAATCTTTATAGCTAAGGATTGAACATTTAAAATAATTCTTCTTATAAATAGTTCATACTGTAACCAATAAATCCAAAAAATATATAAACACAATTTTTTTCAGACTTTGTAAGTTGAAATTTGGACAAAATTATATATTAAAACAAAGAATAACAATGTTTGTGTTATTTTTTTGTAATTTAAAAATATTATTGGAGGGCACTTGAAACATTTAGAAAATATTAAAATACATTATAAAACATTATTATAATTTATAATACACATAATAACATTTTCAAATTCAATTTTTTCGTAAAAATGAATATTTAACCTACACTGTAGACTTTACCTAACCTATCAGGAAATGATATACCTACTAATTACCATGTACGATAATAAACATTCATGCCAGTGTAACCCCTTGAATCATTAAAATTACCATTAGATATGCTGATGTACCTCAATTAGACGGGTACATACATTATAAATTCTGAACTGTGAAGACCGCGTGTCACCATTTAACGAGTTCTATCTTCTATGAAATGTGCGTGTGAATCTAATGTGAACCCATGTTTGTGTTGAAAACTGTAACTGTTGAATTAAATTAGAAAACGTTTATACGTATTTCGTTAAAAGTTAAATACATTGTAATACATTATATCGGTTGTGCGGGTTAAATGCGCCGACAAAAACTATTGTGGAACGTTCGTACAAGACCTATATCGATACATGAAAAAAAAAAAAATTATGTAAATTTGTTTTAAGGCCTTAACCAAATGCCCAATGTTTTTTAATAGCGTTGTTGGATACAAATCACCTGTTTGAATTTCGCGGTACGCGACCATTACGCTCCGTGTCGCAACGTTTACCATTCTGAAGCGCGCAGCCGATACGCCGTGGAAGTCGACCTTTGTACCTCCGGAGAGGAGACTGCCGCAATCGAGCGTCCAGTGATCGAGTACACGCCGTTATAAGCTTTTTGTCGTGTTGTATCTGCCTTGGTGAATGTTTGTATCAGCCGTTGCTGTTATTGTCGCGATCCGGTGCGGCGCCGCCGCCGTCAATACACGTTTTTGTTCCGTGCACCCGAGAGCCTTCGCTGCTCACGAACTCGTCGCTTACGTTTTGTTCTTCGTCGCGATTCGAGTTCCGTCCGTTCGTGTCGAAAACCATCAATTAATATTTTCGTCGCCCGCCCGATTTTCGCTGTGCGACTCCGATCGCGGTGTCACCCTCGTTACCCACGTGTTTGTATATAGTTTAAGCCGCCCGTGCTTTTTCGGGTCGCGCCGTGCGTAGTGCCGACAACCTGTATCGTTCGACCGCCTGTGCCGCGATACAACTTAATTTTGTATTTTTCGTCGTTCACCCGACTCGCTGTGCGTTTCGAGCCCTGCTCGCTTCCGCACCCACGTGTTTTCCGCCCGCCCGTCTTACGCAGTGCGAACCGCGGTTAGGCAGTTTTTGTTGTCGTTTGTGCCGCGACAACTGACGTTCTCGCGTGACCGTTTCGCGATCTCCCTTTAACAGGAGTACGAGTTCGTGTCCGCGTCGTCCAATATTTCGGTTTACCTCCGCTTCAATCGTCGACCACCGGCCGTACGTACGCAGTGTCGTCGACCTATTCGTAGAAGTCGACGGGAGTGCAAAGTGACGCAAGCCGATTGCCGCCCGCAGCTGTTACAACGTCGCACTGGGTCAAATGTCGCGCCATCGTCGTGGTATCATCAACCGTCACTATCAGGTCGTACACACGAAATTTCTAGTTGTCAACAAACACCATTTTTTTGTAGTTGTATTATTTTTTGTCTCCTGATTTATTGATTCACGCGATCGTTTGTGATCGCGTTTATAATACTAACCCTAGCTATTAAGAGAATCTTTTGCAGAACACAACAATAAATTGTTCTGCACCTATATATTATATATAAAACCATTGTTGTTATTGAGATTAGGTACCTCTCAGCTACTTTAGCATTCGTACACCCTAAAGATTTGAACCTACCTAATATACAGTCCACTCTCCCCCTCCTACAGGGCTATCGACAGGTCACCGAAGAGGTAAGTCACACACATCGGGCTTGATGTGCAGCTGTCGCACAAGCGTCGTGTATACAGGGATTTCGTGACGTGAAAAACATTATTGGTATACTTGTCTAATCGAACGGATACCCACTGACATAAAAAAACACGGCCAAACACTGCAGCATAATAATATACAGACGCTGTCGTTAAACAAATCCTATACAGAGCTGTAGATAGCACGACAATAAACGAAAACAATAATATAATCGCCAAGAGGGATCACAGATCGAACAGAGTCGGGTCGAACCTGGTATAGGTAGGTAATTGCACGAATCGTAAAAAAAAATAATAAAAACGAAAAAAGCTAAATCCCGAAACATGCTGGTACCTATAGCTGCAGAGGGAGAAAACGATACAAGTAGGCAAACTGCAAGTCACGTCAAATGAGTGGGATTAACGAGATTTTCGATCACACATATTATAATATTATATACCTACCGTGGTCGAAGTAATAATACTTCTTTAATACTAATAATACTAATAAGGGTATAAACCTGACAACGGTCGACTATTCCCTCGTTCCTCTGAACGGTTGGTATCCGCCCTGGAATAACCAGCATTATATAATATATTATTCTCCAACTCCAATACCAGCTATGTCATAATGTTGACATTACACAGCTAAATAAAGACCGGTTACCGGTTAGTGCCCCGCGGCAGTGTGCGTATTTGCAGCGTCCGGCGACGATTGTATATAGGCGGCCGGAGGGAGGGGTGGAAATCAATCAAATAACACGCGGAAACGTGAGGGTCGAACCCACTAACGAATACCTTTGTCCGATCGGCACTTCATTTTCAA